>JAHKKF010537520.1:0-13196 GCA_019740295.1 Labeo calbasu
CATTGATTTTGGCTCACTGACATTCAATTTCATTGTGTCTGTCATTAAAGAAATCAATTAATTTTAATGTCATACTAAAGTGTCACACATCTCAGTTTAACTTCCATCAAATTACAGTGTAACACAGAGACATTGCTGTCTATGCAGGATCAGAAAGCTCTCGGATATCATCAAAAATATCTTAATTTGTGTTCTGAAGATGAACGAAGGTCTCACAGGTTTGAAATGAGCGTGAGAAATTATTGACAGAATTTTCATTTTTGGATTAACTATCACTTTTATTGTTAAAGCAATAGTTCACCCGAAAATGAAAATTTGATGATTATCTGTTTACCCCCAGGGCATCCAAGATGTAGGTGACTGTTTCTCCAGCAGAACACAAACAAAGATTTTTAACTCAAACCGTTGCAGTCTGTCAGTCATATAATGGCAGTCAATGGCTACCAAATCTTTGAGAGTAAACAAAAAACATACACAAACAAAACCAAATTAAACCCTGCGACTCGTGATGATACACTGATGTCCTAAGACACTAAACGATTGGTTTGTGCGAAAAACTGCACAGCATTTATATAATTTTTTACCTCTGATTCACCGCCACGTCCTACCGTCCTGAGCGCATACACATCATCTAGCACGTGACATGCGTACGCGCTCTGGCGTAGTATACGCAAGCGCTAGAAGCGATCTGCGGTTATAGATGCTCTCCACCTCTGTTGGCATCTCATAACACTTACTACAAGAACACCACCACTTTTGAAGAGATCTCTGTCTCCCTGAAGCTTGAACACTTGCTGCTGCTGCGGCTCCTTCCTCCATCTCTCTGACTTCTTGCTCTAGGTATTCTGGTTCGAATAAATACGGTTGGGCAAAAAAATCACGTTGTCTGATGATATATAAAAATCGTTTTCCATTGCGATGACCTGAATATCTTTATATTTCTAAATATCTTTATATTTCTTTCCGCAATCTCTGTGCACCGTGTAAACAAAGAGTGACGTATAAGCGCAGATCGCTTCCGGCGCTTGCGTATACTACGCCAGAGCGCGTACACATGTCACGAGCCAAATGCTGTGCATGCGCTCAGGACAGTAGGACATAGCGGTGAATCAGAGGTAAAAAATTATATAAATATTGTTCAGTTTCTCACACAAACCGATCGTTTTGTGTCTTAGGACATCAGCGTATCGTCACGAGTCGCAGGGTTTAATTTGGTTTTGTTTGCATATGTTGTTTTTACTCTCAAATATTTGGTAGCCATTATATGACTGACAGACTGCAACGGTTTAAGTTAAAAATCTTCGTTTGTGTTCTACTGAAGAAACAAAGTCACCTACATCTTGGATGCCCTGGGGGTAAGCAGATAAACATTTTGGGTGAACTATCCCTTTAACCAAATGAACATTAAACGAAGTGTTTGTGTATTTACCATCCCGTATTTTCAGTTCATTACTAGCTTTTAGACACCTTGTACCCTTCACTCTACTGGACCTGCGCTCTCTGCATATCCTGCCTCTCGATTCATCTCTTTTTCTGTTCCATTTCTGTTTATTTGCGCGCTGACTCTTGTGTCGTCTCATGAGAGCTTTGGCTGAGACCCCAGAGTCACTGTCAGTCCTTCCCACCCCTCTGCTTCTTAATTACTCTCATTCATTAAGGTGGGCTTTTTGACTAAATAACAATATCCACACACTGATTTGTCAATTTGCATAGCTAATTAAGTCATTAGCTGAAATGTTACCGATTAGAAAAAAACGAACACCGCTTGCCAACGAGCCTTGAATTTGCCATCTGTTTTTGAACGGCAACTGTCGCCCTGCAGTCTGGGTGTTAAACTGGGGGCCAGGATCACAAACGGTAGCACACACACACATATACAGACGCGCTCATGCAACCTACAGGTTTCCAGCTGGTGGTTTGACGGAGAGCTCTAATTGCTATCAAATGGAAAGGCTGTCCAGTGCTCTTGTCTAATTAGATGTAGCCTGTGGCTAAACCCACACTGAGCCGCCCACAGCAAAACAAACTGACTACCTGCCGCCCTCAATGACTGTTCTGAGACTGGCTCGCCATCCACCTCGATCTGAGCTTGAGGAGCACAGAAAGCCCTCGTTTGAGCTGGGTATTATTTAAAACTAGAGAAAATTTCCATGCATGTTCACATACTCATGCATGACTGACCAACTTGTCATTATACTACTGAAATCACAATTCCAGCCCAAAAAGATGACCACAAGGGGGCACTGTTGTAATGCTGTTGAATACAAGACCCCCCCCCCCCTCCAAACCTGGTGGTCACATGATCAGCTCATTGTGATTGGGCTCACGTAGGAGGCCGATCAGGCAGCATGCGATGACTGCACAGACAAAGCCAAGTGGCCACGCTACATATGTAACCAGCGTGTTCCTCTTCACAACGCCCGACGACATTGCTTACAATGAGGCTTGCTGTTTTCGAACGGGGAGTAAAATGAAGAGTGTTGTGACACACACAACCGTATGACCACACACACACAGAGGATCTATATGATAATGAGCATTGGCACAGAGCCAGTTGCTCACACCAACAATTTTCTCTCTGCTTGTATGAATGTGTCTGGTGCCCTCAGTCTGACGGACGTTGACTAGATACAAGCAGGACAAAATATATGTAATTAGAGTTACATAAACAGATAGACAAAACTTCCAAAGACAGAGAAAAGAACAAAATTGTGTAAATATCAGCCTCTATATGCATATATTATTTTATATGGTCATATACATGAATATATGATATAATTAAATGGAGTAATTTCATTTTAAATGTTCATATCATTGCAAATAAATAAAATATAAATATTGGATTAGAAATGAAAAATTTAGCTTTAACCAACAAACTGAAATAAAACAAGTTTTGGTTTAAGTACTAAAAATAAAACTGTAATAAAAAATAAATTAAAGCTAAATAGAAATGTAGAAAAATAAACAAAATGATCACTTTAAAAAAACTGATATTTTTACATGATTACTACATATATATAAAATACTAAAATAGTCATGATACAGATATATATGGAAGCCCATTTCCATCACTGAATAAAAAATAAAATAAGGTAATTACACCTTTTTTTCTGTGAGTTAATAAGTCAGAATTCTGAGATATAAACTCGGAATTGCAAGAAAAGAGTCAGAATTGCAAGAAAAAAGTCTGAATTGCGAGATACAGACTCGGAATTGTGAGAAAAAAGTCAGAATTGAAAAATAAAAATTTGGAATTGCAGGAAAAAAGTCATAATTACAAGATACAAACTCGGAATTGTGAGATTAAAAAGTCATAATTGCGAGATAAAAACTCGGAATTGCGAGAAAAAAAGTCATAATTGTGAGACACAAACTGAATTACGAGAAAAAAAGTAAAAAATGCAAGAAAAAAAGTCAGAATTGCGAGAAAAAAGTCAGAATTGCGAGATACAAACTCGGAATTGCGAGGAAAAAAAGAATTGCGTGGAAAAAGTCATAATTGTGAGATACAAACTCTGAATTACGAGAAAAATGTCAGAATTGTGAGATACAAACTCAGAATTCCATGAAAAATCTGAGAAAAAAAGTCACTTTTCAAGTCAATTCTAACTTTATTTCTCGCGGTTGCAAGTTTATGTCATGCTATTTTGAGAAAAAATTCAGAATTGCGAGTTTATATCTCGCAATTGTGAGAAAAAAGGTCAGAATTGTGAAATAAAAACTTGCTGTTACCATTTTATTTTTTTATGCAGTGGCATTTTATTTTTTATACAGATTTCCATAGATATATTATATAATTTTTTTGTATTTTCTCAAAAAAAAAAAGTATTTCTTTTATAAGGATATAAAATTATTTGTCAGATATTTAAAAAAAAAAACCCACTATGTTTGATCACTATTAAAAAGCTGAGCTCAAAGAAAAAAGTTAAAATAAAGACAATTTTGTAAAAAAGTTAAAAGAAAAACAATTTTATACCAATATTTAGGCTGTGCCGCCACAGCATGTGAACAAACAGCTCTGGTTTTGACAGACTGAGCTGGAACACGCGACTGTCTCTCCTCTCTAATCTCCTCTACGGCATTCATGTATCCAATTGTCCCTGAACTCCGGGGGAAAAGCCACGCACTACAAATCCCATCATCCATCTGCAAACAAATTTACCGCCTCACAATACCACTCCCCAAAAACAGCTTTAGCACTCGTGCGCCGTGTGTTTGACCCTGTAGTGTGCGAACTGGGAGAACGCGTCGACCGCCAGAGTAATGCCTGAAGAGGAAGCCCAAGGGATAAAGAGGCACTCTGGGATAAATGCCTCTGAATTGGGGTTAAACACTGTAAGTGGGTAATATAGGAATTGAAAATGAGGGCTAAGGAGTCTCTCTCTGTGAAGGTGCTGAGATTGTATTTACTTTGGCACTGAGACTGAATATGCTTTATATTTGTATCACAGCCCAAAAAAGTAACATAACATTACTATAACGTGTCATTAATGTGTCATTAGTTTTGAGAGACACAGAACCTGTACAGATAAGCTACAGTTTAAAGAAATAGTTGAAAAAATGCAACAATTGTTGGTCCCCATTGACTTCCATAGTAGGGAACGAAATACTATAGAAGTCAATAGGGACCATCAACTGTTTGATTACCAGCATTCTTCAAAATATCTTCTTTTATGTTTGACATAAGAAAGAAACTCCTACAGGTTTGGAACAACATGAGTTTGAGTATAACTGACAGAACTTTTTCATTATTAGAGGAACTATCCCTTTAAGCACAGGTCACGGCGATTCGATTGAATAAGCTCTTGTCAAACAGCAATCGTTGTGAATCAAAACTACAGTGCCTCTTAATATGTGTTTTGACAGCATAATCATATCCTTAGGACAGCATTCTGAGCAAAATT
This sequence comes from Labeo calbasu, assembly GCA_019740295.1. Lineage (NCBI taxonomy): Eukaryota > Metazoa > Chordata > Actinopteri > Cypriniformes > Cyprinidae > Labeo > Labeo calbasu. The sequence goes on from JAHKKF010537520.1 coordinate 4,905, forward strand.
GTTTTAATGTTTTGGTTACAATGTGTGTGTGTAAAGAAGAAGATTTGATGCTTACAGGTACCTGGCTGGTCAGATTGAAGTTGTTGGCAGGGCTGCGTTTCTTGCCGCCAGCGCTGTTGCCAAGGCTACTGTTAGACGCACTGCTGGCGGAGTTCTTCCTCTTTCTTCTCTTGGTCGTGGTCTGTCGAGTGGGCTCTGCTCTCCACAAAACACACAAGCAAGCAGGCAGACACACACACAAATAGATCAAAAGTATTAATAAAACAAAAAAAGCACACATCCACACTCACAAGCATGCCACAATGCATTCCCACAAAGGAAGAAAAAAGGCTTTTCCAACATACACAAACGCATATGGGCAATTACACAGGGAGAGATAAAGAAATGCATCATGCTTTTTCTTTTTTTTTAAAGAGTGAGAATCAAACAGCATTCAAACATCTCCCAAGACATGCACTAGTAAGAGAGAACCTCTACTTTCATTTGCATAAATGCTCAACAGTGCACACTGCAGTCTCTGCAGCCAGCCATGCATGCATACTTATATCAATAGCACTAACACTATCATTTAAATGTGTTTTCTAATTGCTATTTAGAGGATAAAGCCTTAAAAAACACCTTTAAATGGAGAAATCAATTTTTGATTAAGTTTTAAGAATTTCAAATCTTTTATGCTGAGCATTCATGATTCACACAGAGAGAAAATGCATTTCATGAGTTGCAATTTAGACACAGAATGTAGTTTCCCTCTTAGAAGATGATTCAGAAATTGAGACGAGTACCTTTTTTGTGATTTGTGGGGAAAATTTCCGTTTTGAAGTTCTGTGGATGTCCAGCTGAAATCATATCCAAAGCAAGATTTATTTCCCAGATAATGCTTGTGACAAATGAAGTCGTTATGCATATCTAAGACCAGACGACATATGCAAATGTAAACTGCAAGACTACAGCCTTGCTCACAAAAGTCAAAAGTTTACATACACCTTGCATAATCTGCAAAATGTTAATTATTTGACCAAAATAAAAGAGATTATACAAAATGCATGTTATTTTTTATTTAGTATGGACCTGACTAAGATATTTCACATAAAAGAATGTTTACATTTAGTCCACAAGAGAAAGTAATAGTTAAATTTACAAAAACGACCCTGTTCAAAAGTTTTCACCCCCTGGCTCTTAATGCATCGTGAGCGTTTGAACCTTCTGTAATAGTTGCATATGAGTCCCTCAGTTGTTCTCAGTGTGAAAAGATGGATCTCAAAATCATACAGTTATTGTTGGAAAGGGTTCAAATACACAAAAATGCTGAAAAACCAAAGAATTTGTGTGGGCCCGAAGGATTTTTCTGTACAACAGCAGGCAGTTTAGCTGTTCAGGAGAAACAAGAAACCCATGAACAACTATTACTAAACAAAACAAAACAAAAACAAAAAAACAGCTGTGGATCATTCAGGTAACAGCACAGTATTAAGAATCAAGTGTACGTAAGCTTTTGAACAGGGTCATTTTAAAAAATTCAACTATTATTTTCTCTTGTGGACTATATGTGAACATTTTATGTGAAATTCAGGTCAGTACTAAATAAAAAATAACATGCATTTTGGATGATCCCTCTTATTTTGGTAAAATATGAGCATTTTGCAGTTTCTGCAAGGTGTATGAAAACTTTTGACTTCAAATGTATTTCTGAAATACGCATATAAGTTTCACTGCAAAACAGTGGGTCTTGTTTGCTAATCGTACAAACACATACTTGTGCAGAAACCATGTGTTAGAACATTTCATGCAGAAATGTTTATCATAAATTAGTTTACGATTGCTTTATATACCACTGCTCAAAAGTTTGGGGTCAGTATGAGACCCAGTATATCTAAACAATGTTGTAAAGACTCTACAGCTATTAATTTTTATTATATGGATTTAATTTCAATATAACAATCAAAATATGACACATTGTTCATTCATTACTGTAATTTTCAAAGCAGTGACTCCTGAAAATTAAATACATTTTAGAGGTTCTTACTAACCACACCCAGGGAGATGTTTCTACATTGTTTGTACATGGCATATTAGTCATATACAATAATAAACAGACTGTACAAGGACATCTGTTTAGATTTTAAGGAGAACAACATTTTTTTTTTGCTTATTAGTGCAAGTGTGTGAATGACGTATTAAAATGCCCTCATTTCCACAAATACACGCGAAAAAGGGGCACAGAAACTTATCAGCATATAAAGGCAACCTTCTTTCCTTCCTGTTCCTGAACACAAACGCTCTCCAGATTTCAAAAGAATAGGAGGAAAGAGGGAAGCGAAGCTAATAAGGAAACGACAATTACAGAAGATCCACTTCGATATGGTTGTGAGAAGGCCAGTGTTGACGAGAGGATAGGGGTCATACAGGGTTTCACCCACAGGGAGCGGATGGAGGATGTGTTTCGGTCTCATACATGTCATGTTGTGACTGTTTAAATCATAATGTGTACGTAAACCCGTCATGTGATCTAAAGACAAGTTTAATCGGTATAATTGATTGGTTTGACCCCCTGAGGAACATACGAGAGACATAAAAAGCTGAAGGTATCTACTGATATCTAATCCTCACAGACGTAATCTAGCAAATGCAGAGTTTTTAGAAAGGACATGTGAACGGCTATTTTAAAAATTCACAAGCTGACCTGTGACCGTCCTGTTTCCATTAGATACACTAGTCCCAAAACAATACGGACACTTCAATTCGCCACACGTCACTGCTACACTGCAGATTAAACTTTTCAACAGAAATGGGCACTAAAACACATTTACCTGAAATAACTTAAATGTATGTTATGTATAAATAAAGTACAAAATACAGTGTAATCCTTAAAAGTGTAATTGCACCTTAATTTTCATTTTATTAATGTCTTTCATTTAATGTTTAATCAGACGCTAATTATAGCACTTGCTGTTAGCAAGAGCTCAGTTATTTTAATGTATTACTATTGTTATGTATTATTTTTAGTTTAATTTCTAATTGTCTATTTATTTTCTGCATTTATTTTTCTTTTTATTATGATTTATACGTACAATACTATATACTAAAATCTAAAAAATAATTAAAAAATCTAAAAAATAATTTGCCACACATAATTATATATATATATATATATATGTATATATATACATTTCTGATGCCAAGGACCCTACATATGATGATCTTTTTGCAAAGGACTCACTTCTTAAAATACCTAAAAGACCCATTTATACAGAAATATTAAAATATTAATGTTTTACAAATGTGTAAAGTTGACACTGCTCGTTTTTAATGTATCTTATCTCTTAAAAGAATTAAAAAATGATTAATCACTTAATAATTAGTTCTTATTTTTCTCAGAATTTATTATATTATTAATTTACTGAATTTATTATAATGAAATTTATATTACTGTTATTAACAAATGACTTTGTTGAATATATATATATATAGTGCTATATTCCTAGTATATTCATACTTTTTTTTTACTTAAATGTCCAAATACATTTAGGGGTCACTAATGGTCACATAATAATTAATTTTTTTTTCTCAGAATTTATTAGTTTATTAATTGATTACATTTATTATAATGAATCTTATAGTATTTTTATTCATACTGATTAAATTTTTACATTCACAAATTTTTTTGGTTCAACTTAAATGTCCAAATACATTTTGCTGTCACTGTAAAGTTTGCAGGATGTCTGTTCTAGTAATACATATGGCCATTAATGATGGAGAGGTCCACCTAAGAGTGTGAAATCCTAAGAGAATTCCCACTCGCTTTTCTCTGATAGGTCCCACCGAAGAGCTGAATTACAGCATATTTCCCCAAAGACCACAATGTTAAACACACACATCCATAAAGATCTGATAGAGCACAAATTGCTGCTGTTAGGAGCATCCCGTAATCCTTAGGACAGTGATTTGCTGTTACCTGGAGGGGCCACCATTCTTTGCCACTTCTGAAACAGACAGGTCTTTAGACAGTCTCTAGGGCTGAGGTTGTAGGTCTTGTGTCGGGACATTAGCTCTTGCATCGGCTCCAGAATGACACACAACTAAAAGAAACACACAAGAAAAGTCATAACTTACTTTCTGTTTAACCATTTTAAACATTTAACAAGATAATTTAAATCACACAGCGGGTGGCCTGAAATTCACACGGATACGCACACACACAAATCATTTCCCACTGACAGGATCGTATCCCAACGCTGCTGTATCCTCTCACTTCCACAGGTCCAGGGAAACAATCTCTGGATCCGGGCCCACAGAGCAGGGCTATTTCTAGTCTGAATGCGAGGAAACCTACAAGCTTCCTTGTCCATCTCGCCGGACAGTGGTCTTGTTGCGTCCGAGCACAGGAAACATCCTCGGTGTGGATTTACTGATAAACGCGATGAGACAAATGGAGGTTTTTTAAGCGACGCTAATGAGTCACTTTTACGAGGTATTTTTACAGCACACCAAAGTAAGGATCGTGAGAAATTACCCCGGTGAGAGGAAAAATGATCTTGTTTACAGGAATTACTATACAGTATGCTGCTAAAATCTCTGAGGTTGACCTCTTAATTAAGTCTGTCAAAAATGAATGAATCGATGATATGCTTTTTTAATGCCCACTGAGTGCATGGTTCTTCTTTTTTTTTTTTTTTGAAAAATTAAAATATATGACAAACAACCGCACTATATACAGTTGAAGTCAAAAGTTTACATACACCTTGCAGAATCTGCAAAATGTTAATTTTACCAAAATAAGAGAGATCATACAAAATGCATATTATTTTTTTTTTGTACTGACCTGAATAAGATATTTCACATTAAAGACGTTTACATATAGTCCACAAGAGAAAATAATAACTGAATTGATAAAAATGACCCTGTTCAAAAATTTACATACACTTGATTCTTAATACTGTGTTGTTACCTGAATGATCCACAGCTGCGTTTTTTTTGTTTTTGTTTTATGATAGTTCAAATTTTTGTGTATTTGAACTGTTTCCAGTGATGACTGTATGATTTTGAGATCCATCTTTTCACACTGAGGACAATTGAGGGACTCATATGCAACTATTACAGAAGGTTTAAACGCTCACTGATGCTCCAGTAGGAAACACGATGCATTAAGAGCCGGGGGGTGAAAACTTTTTGAATTTGAAGATCAGGGTAAATTTCACTTATTTTGTCCTCTGGGAAACATGTAATTATCTTCTGCAGCTTCTGAAGGGCAGTACTAAATGAAAAAAATATGATATTTAGGCAAAATAAGAAAAAAGTACACATCTTCATTCTGTTCAAAAGTTTTCACCCCTGGCTCCTAATGGATCGCGTTTCCTACTGGAGCATCAGTGAGTGTTTGAACCTTCTGTAATAGTTGCATATGAGTCCCTCAGTTGTCCTCAGTGTGAAAAATTGGATCTCAAAATCATACAATCATTGCTGGAAAGCGTTCAAATACACAAAAATACTGAAAAACCAAAGAATTTGTGGGACATGAAGGATTTTTCTAAAGAACAGCGGGGAGTTTAACTGTTCAGGACAAAGGGACTCATGAACAACTATCACTTAACAAAAAACACAGCTGTGGATCATTCAGGCAACAGCACAGCATTAAGAATCAAGTGTATGTAAATGTTTTTTATATGAAATATCTTATCCAGGTCAGTACTAAATAAAAAATAACATGCATTTTGTATGGTCCCTTTTATGTTGGTAAAATAATTAACATTTTGTAGATTCTACAAGGTGTATGTAAACTTTTGACTTCATTTGTACTACATACACCATAGCTGATCATGTGCAATGAAGTATACAGTGTACAAAAACCCTCAGTCCTGTCCAATAGTGTAAAAAACAGATGCAGATTTGGCTGAGGGCACACAGACTTGCTGCTACAAGAGCTGCGTCTAATCCAAATTTAATTCACAATTCGGCTTAGGCTGCGCCACTGCATTTTAACTCTCCGTTTATAAGCGAAGCTGTGCGTTTAATACGTGGAACAACAACGTCGAAAGATATACTCAGTGGGAGAAAAATGGTTGTTCCGAAAACCTTGAAAGGGCCTTTTTTTCTCACTTCTCCCAGCAGCCCGCTACAAACAAGTTTGTGTTTTGCTGAGCTCGAGCTCAGTGCAGAGAGAGACCCACAATGCCGCACCTCAACCGGGAACGCTCATTAATGTTATGCTAATTTTCTCTATCCAATTCATTTTCTCTCTCTCTCTTGTTCTCCCATTTGCAAAACGGAGCTGTCACTCAGACAGAAATGACGAGAATAAACAAAGCCGCCGTGAAGCCGGCTAATAAATTCTGAGCAGTGTTAACACACACACACACACACACACACACTGTTAGTCACATATAAAGTACAAAATCTACAAATACATACATATTTGTTTCAATACACATTTTTCAATATCTATGCACAGTCCAAAAATTAAAATTAAATTGCTATGTTTTTGTTTAGAAATGGTACCAGGGTAATATCATGTTTATTTTTTTTTACATATAATTGCATACAATACATATATATTTTACATACAATACATATACTGTCTAACACAATATTCAAAAAAATATTATGTCATAAATAATCATGATGTTTTCAGTATTCTACTTTAATTATGACAAAGCTTGTTTTCACTTTTTTTTATTAACAGTAACAAGTGTACAGACAGATAGATTTCAAAAATATGTTCTATTAAAATAATTAAATAAAGCTATTGAAAGGAGAAAAAACAAAAAACAAATATGATTTCAGACTGATTTTATGTATTTTTTCAGCACTTTAACTTCAATTATAGTTAGATTATTTTAAAATATTAACAAAAATGTATTAATTTAAATGCTTTTAGTTCATCCTGCAGCCTACAGGATATTAAAATACCATGGTATTATCATCTGATACCATCTACTCACCATGCTATCTTCACAGTACTTTTTTTGTAAGGGAAATTGAACAAATGAACTATTTTGGTTCTGCCTACCCTGAGGTAGTTAAGGGTGAAGTTGGTCAGTCCCATGCGGGTGATGTTTTTCGAGAGCTGCTCCAGGACTTGAGGGTCTTGTGCCTGCAGGTGGACAAAAAAGAAACCTTATAACTTCATACAAACCCCCAAATCCACAGCAGGATATTGACCAAAAGCAAGACATATGATGCTTGTTCTCTATGCTTGTTTTATGAGACCCTGAATGTGACCACATATTCAGACCTGTCAGATTTTTATTTTGAATATCTGATTCAAATGTCTATGGGTTGCGGCACTGGATGAGACGCTGGAGAGATTCCAGTGCTGCAATTTATCTGAATCACTGTGATTACACTGAATACATTTCTGATTCAGATTTAGGGCATTGAATCAGGAGTGTGCTGCAGCTGCTAATTAATACTGATTGACTAAATGTAAATTGAAATTTTATAGTGCATTTCATTATGAATTACAAACTAAAGCTGTTTATGTACTTACTAGGAAATCATTGATCAGATTCATTAAGGTAAATTGTGTTAAGCAGCGTGAGCTTAATGACCTAGAAAAGACATCAGCCAATCAAAAAGCTCCTTTCATTTGATTGGTCAGGTGCAGCGTAAAATAGCAAGGTATTGAGCATCTGAAATGCAGTTCCTCCACTTCCCTCATATTCTCATTAGCCTTGATGAGTTTGACTCAATTTCTCTGCAACTTTACCCTTGTGTATGAGAATGAGACGATCAAACATGCTGCAGTAACTTTTGCACTATCCCTGTCAAAAATCTTTCAAAGCCCTTTCTCCCTCATTCACTCTCTCTCCCTCTCCACCAGAACACAGGGCCCCAAAGGGCCCAATTTAAGAGCATGTGAATTTCACAAGTTGCTGTGAACAAACTTTCTAAAACTACACGATCTCTGGATCTACAAGAAGGAGAAATGAGTTAAAACTCAAATGTGGATAAAGCTCGATATATTGGGCTTAAAAAAGCAATGAGTCATTAAAAGTTAAGTTTTAAAAAGAGAAAATGATACAAGCCCCAGGTTTCAAATGCTTTATTTCCTTCATCGCAGTATGTCAGCTGTATTCATTACTCACTATAAATTACTCACTTGACCTTTTGATTGTACGTTTTCATTTTTTCATACAAGACAGCTTTGAAGTCTCTAAATAAACTGGTTGTAAAAATGATTTCTTTATTTATGCCATGCGTAAATTAGTTATAAAGTATAGCATGATGTCTCATACTATTTCTGACCTACTTCAGCAAAACAGTATGGATTCTGAACTTTTGTTTTGACACGTTGAA
>JAHKKF010537520.1:13246-36090 GCA_019740295.1 Labeo calbasu
AACATTAATAAACAGTCTACAAATGTTAGCGACACATCAAGTAATGTTGGACTAGTGTACACTTTACAATAAGGTTTATAAATTCCCTTTATAAATACTTTGTTAGTGGCAAGTCATGTTAATAAACAGCCTACAAACATGCAAAACATATCAGCTGGTGTTCAGATGGTTTCCACTTTAGAATTAAGTTTACCAGTAGCTCAGGTGAATTAGTATTATTCATCCTTTGTGTGTGTTAGCTGCTACATAAACGTACAGTATGTGTATTTATGTAGTATAAATGAACCTTACAAAACATTAAACAAAGCTACTTACAGGCATAGTTCATTGTTAGTTCATGTCAGCTAACGCAACAAACGTTAACGTAACAAACGTTAACTAATTAAGCTGTTTATGTGAAGTGATGCAGGATTTTCCAGGATTTTTCTATATATAGTGGATTTCAGTGGTGACCAATGGGTTGAAGGTCCAAGTTTTAATGCAGCTTCAGGGCTCTACACAATCCAGATCCCAGCCGAATAACAAGGGTTTTGTCGAGTAAAACAATCTATCGTTTTCAAAAAAAAAAAAAAAATAATAATAATAATAATAATTTTTCAATTCAAATTCAAATGACTGTATCATTTTGAAAAATTAGTAAAAATTCCGTCATAATCTATTATTACCAGTCATTTTAATTTTCAGATTTTAATGAGAATAAAACATATAATTGCTTTTATTTATTTTTTTTTTTTGTTCACATTTGCATTTTTAATCAGGACCACAGCGCAGTGTTTAAAAACAACAAAATAAGCTAGGGCTGGGTAAACAAATTATCTCTATATTCGATTTTAACAGATTCTCATTTTAATTAACCAAAATCGATTCTTAAATCACAATCGATCTTTTGATCTATGCTATTTTCAGTTGATGAATAAACAGTACAGAGCGTCTTCGTTCCAAAAAACAGCAATAGGTTAGGTTTTGTGTTACTTTTGATATAAAACAAAGTCTCAGATATCAAATTCTGTTCATTTCATTAGGAAATTCAAGCAATAAATACCGTTTTGGCGCTCTTTAATGTGGCGTGATGGATCGTTGTAGCTTCTGTGTACTCGTCTGTGCGTAATCAAATGCATAAGAAGACACTTGTGCTCTATTGGAGCGCACTCGCCACCAACTGGACAGGGGTGGGAATTACAGCTACAATTTTACAACAGATCACCTTCAGTGTAATCTGTCAAAATGACAGACAGCCTTCAGATTTTTTCGTCACTGTTAAAAATATTCCGTCAGTGACGGACAATTTTCGGTTAACGCGACCTTTGTCACGTGTGACCTTTCAAGTGACCCAATTACCGACCCAATCTTTGCAAAGTGAACATGCAAAAAGATCAAACACTCTTAACAAAAAAAAAAAAAAGGTAAAACGGCGATATAGGACAATTTTGAAGTTGAGGGAGAACATGAGAGTTTTTCGACATACCCTAACTGTCATGAACAGGAACAAAAACAGTTCAGGCAGAGTAAGACAAGATGAGCGTTTGGCATTAAAAAGTATATAAATTGTATTATATTTATTAAAAGACCGTTCTTCCTCGGCTGGGATCGTTTACAACACATTTGGGATCATTTGAAGCCGCATTTAAACTGCATTTTGGAAGTTCAAAGTCGGGGCATCATATCAGTCCATTATATGGGGAAAAATGCTGAAATGTTTTTCTCAGAAAACAATTTCTGTACGACTGAAGAAAGAAAGACATGAACATTGTGGATGACAAGGGGGTAAGTAAGTAAGTAAATTATTTGTAAATTTTTGTTCTGGAAGTGGACTTCTCCTTTAACATTAACAAAGATTTGAACAGATATGTTGTTCACTTTTAGTTCATGTTAACTAATGCATTAACTAACGTTAACTAATACAACCTTATTGTAAAGTGTTACCAGAAAGGTTAATTGATCACCAAATAAGCATATTAGAATGATTTCTGAAGGACCATGTGACAATGAAGACTGGATTAATTGCGGATGAAAATTCAGCTTTGCTATCTCAGAAATAAATAACATTTTAAAATATTTTAAAGTAGAAAATGGCAATTTTATTAACTGTTATATTTTAGAAAATAACCACAGCCTTGGTGAGCATAACAGATTTCTTTAACATTAAAACAAAATTTTAAGGCTTTTTCACCTTCAAACACAAGCTCATGACATTATTAATAGCATTATTAATTTCATATATTTAATATATGATTATTAGTAGCAGTTTGACAAAAAAGGGAGAGAGGCTGTATCCTGTCCTTCTCTGTAGTTCTGTAGTTCACTGACTCTATGATATTTCACCGATCAACCTTGGTGAGCATAAAAGACTTCAAAAACGTTAAAAAACTATAGAGACCCAAACTTTTGAATGGTAGTGCAACATCTGAATTATAAACAAAACATTTAAAACAGTAAAACTAAATGATATAAAATCAATAGCCTTGTAAAGGAGCTGCTATTCTGTACACACGACTGCACCCAAACCATGTGATAGCAGAGCCGTAGAATGGAGCGATGATATCAAACTCACATGCATGGCGAGAATGCTCCGTGGGATAAGTTCCCGATACTGTCTGATGTTGAAGTGCCACGTCTTGATTCTCATCAGATCATCGAAGGCAAACTCCAGAATCAACCGGCCCTCCGTACACACCTGAGAATGCAAACGTTCAGAAATCTATGATGTAGTGTAGACTATGTCTCTTTCTCATCATGAAGAAATAAGTTTAGTGAAAAACTGCAAACTCAGAGAGCGACACCAGAATGCATCACCTTAACGTAGGTGATATTGTTCAGATATGATGTCAGAGCAGTTGGGCTTTTCAAACCAGATTATAGATTTTCGAAGCCATTTCCTAATAAAAGGTGTATATGTTGTATACCTGAACCGAAGGCCAACCAAATGGAAATTCTTGAGACGAGCTTACACAAACACAAAACAACAAAATGCTGAATACATGCAGAGGTCATAAACCATTAGCAATTACAGAAAAAAATAGGATGAGAAAAACATTTTGCTGAATTTAGAACTGCGCTACTCGTAGCCCCAATGTTCTGTTGCTGGGGCAACCGGAGGATGAGGAGGAGGAGGAGGAAGGGAAGGAGGCAGAGGAGAGGAAGGGGGATTGGGGGGGTGGGAGCGTCAGCTGATTAGTTGGCATGGCAACGGCAAAGATGTAATCCCGCCAGAGCCACTCTAATCAATGCCCTCAGCACAGATGGTCTCTGGAGGATCAACAAGAAAAGAGGCTGGCGGGAGAGCACAGCGCCATCACATGACCACACTCTTTCACATTCTCTCGCTCGCTCTCCCCACTTTTTTCATCTTCCGTACGCTTCTCCTGCTCTCGGAATCTGTTTTTGTCTCATTCGTTCTCTATCTCTTTTTCTTTTTGTCTGTCTTTCCATCCTTCGTTCAGCGCTATCTCTCAATATCGTAACATGCTGAGGAAAAAGCAAAGTGAAAATGAAAGCATCTGTCTTTCCCTCTCCCTCTACACTGTACTGCTCCACAGCTCTGCTTCAGGATGTGTTTTAAATTTAACTGCTCTAGCCAACCATTTAAATACTGAAACGGGTGATTCTTCATATGCTTAGTGGACTTTTATAAAAAACAATGTCCAGTAGTGGATATACTATTTTGTTGTTTTTTTTTTTTGTTTTTTTTTCATCTGCCATGATGACCATGTAATTTCCACCACATCAGAAATCATAATTTATTTTGTGAAGGAAATGGCATTTTGATTTAATCTCCTTAGTTTTGATATGCTTAATTTAAAAAATGCTAGCATTTTATGTATTCTAAATACAAACAATAAAATGTTATTTTCACATATGTAAACCTTGATTGCAAATGTCATGCCTTAGGAAAAATGTTAACAAGTTGGTTTAAAAGCACACTAACTTTTAAACAAACTTTATTGGTTGAAAAATAATTGACAATTGAAATTTGTGTAAAATCTGATCTTAATTGTTTTCACATAATAAATAATGAAAATTGTTTGTTAGCGTTATTAATAAGTGAAAATAATGTTTATTATTATTTTTTTTAATTTAGGTTCTTATAGCTTTAAACATAATTTTATAATGGATTTTTATAGATTATGATTGTTAGTCTAGCTCTGGAATAGGAGTATAACTAAATCTATAGATAATCGCCATTTGAAAATTGCCAAAATAAAGAAATAATGCATAATCAAATAAAATATAGCTGCAAGCAGCTAGTGCTGTCAATATATATATATTATATGTTGTAATAATTATATAATATATGTGTGTGTACTGTGTATATTTATTATAAATACACACACATACAGTATATATTTTGAATATATTTTCACCTTCATGTATTTACTTGTATATATTTATATTCATATAATTGATATTATATATAAATATAAAAATAGATACAAATATTTGTAATATATAAACAACATATTTTTCTTATATGTATACATGCATGTGTGTGCATTTATGTATGTGTAAAAAAACATATACACAGCACACACACATATATTATGTAAACAAAAGCGCTTTAAGGCATTAAAGCACATATGAAAGAAGACATTACATTATTGATCAAGCCCATAAACAACCTAAATAAAAAAAGGGCAATTTTTGGCAAAACTAGGTCATTTAGAAATATGATGGTTTTTTTTTTGACATTTAAGACTGTTACAGCGCCAGCTGTTGTTTGATCTCCCTAAAACTTTGCATGCTTGTTTAGAATCACCTGTCATGTGTGCTAACCAGGTTTTGTGAATTTTGATCTTTCGTTTAGGCTTTATAGGCTTTTGGGTATATTTGGACAGGACGCTTTTCTAAATATATAGCGTTATAGCTTCCCAAAGGGGAAAATGTATAATTATTGACCTAGAGAGTCCAGAGAATTGTACTGCAGTGTTTGTTTGTTTTTTCCAGATTGAGCGAAAAACCTACAGGACTAGTTTGCAAAAGTAGTTTTTTTTTTTTTTTTTTTTAATTGACAGTAGTGACAGTAGTAATTGACAGTTTAATTGACAGTAGTGATTCTCAAGGCAAAGTTGTTCGGAATGAGGAGGTCTATCATATGATACCGATATCACACGTATGTGTGAAAAACCGTGCAATATACAATCGTTTATGCCATTGAAAAATGCGATAAAGCCCTCCCAGTCAAACAGGCCCACCGAGTTTCGTTCTGATCAATGGTGGCCATGTTGTTTTAGATATGCAAATGACCTTATAGCCACTTGTGACAAACGGAGTAGTAGTTATAGCCGTTTTTATGTTTTTTGCCTTTCATAGAGCCACCAAGTGGCCGAGTTTTGCGACTTTTTCCATGTAACCTCACACCTCACATTCAGCTCTTACATATGTGTTGTGAGTTTGGCGAAGATATCTTATTCCGTTCAAAAGTTATAGCCGTTTTAGTAAAGGCGGCCCTGCCCCTTTCAAACATTTTGGCGTCTCCTTGTGACAGAGAGTAGAAAGTTCCATTTTTTTGATAATTCTTGATATTCACTCTCCAGAGAATCTTCCCCCACCAGTTTGGTTCTGATCGGGCGAAAAAAATAGGACTAGTTCGCTAAAGTAGGTTTTTAAAAAAATGCAAAATATTAAAACAATTCACCAGGGTCATCGATGTGCGTTTTGTCTGGCAAGAGACAAGGATTCCAACAACATGACACTTGAGCCTGTGACGAATGGTTAAGGAGTTATGCGCGGTTTCGTACTTTTGATCGCTGTAGGGCCCCTGTCAGGCCGATTGGGGCGGGTCTGGTGACTTTGCAGACGGTGTGAGTACTATCATCCCTCCAAGTTTTATGTGGACATTGCTGATTATTGGCCATTCTAACAATTACAATAGGTTTTGGCGCTAATCAATCAAACAATCAATCAATCATTTAACTCCTGGGACATAAAAGTGACTGTAGATGAAAAGAACAACATATATGAATGAATTTTTCTCCAATGTACAAATATGCAGATGACTACAAAATATCTGCTATTATGTTTTGACCGTTTTTCTGAAACCAGCACTTGATTTATAAAGTACAGCTGTGATTTTGTAATCAGTTGTTCAAAGACTAGTGGGTCTCCATTCCTCTGTAATGACAAGTACTTGGGCTCTTGTATGGATTAGAGTGGATTAGTCCATATCGGTATGTGAAAATAATCCAAAGTGCTTGATGGACAAGGTGGAAACATAAAATCTGTTGATAAGTGGTTTAACCCCCTGATGCATGATGTCCACTACAGCTGACAGATCTTTAAAAGCTATTTGTAACCACTGAGAGTGTGACATTACATCCAAAGCACCATGGGCAGATGACCTTTGACCCTTTTGCATAATTCTACAATATGACTGTCCTGTTTATTGTAATTGTATTTTTTTTTATTCCTATTTGTGACCCTGGACCACAAAACCAGTCATAAGGGTAAACTTGTTTTTTTTTTGGTTTTTTTTTACAACTATTTGAAAATCTAGAATCTGATGGTGCGAAAAAATCTAAATATTGAGAAAATCACCTTTAAAGTGGTCCAAGTGAAGTTCTTAGCAATGCATACTAATCAAAAATGAAGGTTAGATATATTTACGGTATGAAATTTACAAAATATCTTAACGGAACATGATTTTTACTTAATATCCTAATGATTTTTTGCATAAAAGAAAAATTGATCATTTTGACCCATACAATGTATTTTTGGCTATTTCTACGAATATACCTGTGCTACTTTTATGACAGCAAGAATTCAGGCTGCAAAGTGGTGAAGCATCAAGTATCTTATTTTCCAGAAGCTCCAAACAGCTTTTCCTGAGGCATAAACCCTCACAATAATAGAAACGCAACAGTTATAATGTCAAATAAAAGTGACTGTTATGATACAAGTGATACAATAAACCCTTTTGAACTGGTTTAGATCAATTGCAAACTGCATATCAGTAAAACATTTCGTTGACACATTAAAAATGACCATGGCTTGTAATTTTGTCTCCACCTTTCAAATGTTTTGTTATGCTTAGTTTTTTGTCCTTGTTTAGACTGTAATTCTGAACTTGCTTCTAGTGTTATTATTTTTTTACTATGACAAAGAAACTAATCAAAAACTAAAGTATATGACAACACACGGAGTGAGTACTGAGTAATAGATTCATAAACAGCTTTCTCAGCAGAGTCCAAAGCTGCCTGAAATATTTCACGAGGATTCCTAACGACCTCCATCAGTAAACACATAGAATAATGGCTGTGATTAAAGTAGTAAATTATCACGCCTGCCATGTTTGTTTGTTCTATTAGACAGTTTACGGGGTTTATCATGGGGAATGTAAGAACTGAAGGAAACAGATAACTGTGTCATTCCTCCTTCCACTCCGAGGTTACGATAATGAGCAAAAATGCACAAGGAGAACAAAGAACGCATGTTTTGTTGACAAACAGAGAAACTAAGAGTATCTGCACCTCATCATCTATTCATTCATTTCAAAACAGCATGCCTGCCTAAGACATGGCGTCACACACATACACTCTCCGTTTTTACCTTGGTGAACATAGGCTTGCCGTGTTGTGTGACCATGGTGCACTGATCGCAGTCTACAGTGATGCAGGAGTTGTGAAAGGACTCTTTGGAGTGTTTCAGGATGTAGTAGAGGTCTGACACGCCACCCTCAAATACTGTGCTGAAGTAACGAGGGATGAGGGTCCGTCCGATTGCTGAGGAGAGAAACAAGATGTCATTTACATTGCATTGCATTTTGTTTAATGTATTCCTGAAATGACTCTCTTAATTTCTCACTGCTTGTTACGCTATGTTATTAACAAGTATGTTAATTGCTACATCCAAGCAATTTCTATACCAACTTCTGAGATTAAAAACGAACAAAAACGTTCCTACACCCCCTCAAATGGTGTGACCACGCATCAGCACTGACATAGTAAGACTGGGAATTTTTGATAATAATTGTTATAGATTAGCCTAACTGATTTAAAGTATGATAATTTGTTTTTGCAAACTGTGTTTACAGTAACCTGCCTGAGGTCTCATAAAAAGTTGAGTTGGAATACTTATTCTTCCTTGCAGCTGGAGATAATTATGTTATTTTTTTTCTGTTGTTGTTTAACAATGAACAAAGACAGAGACCCCGTCTGGATGCGTGGCCTCAAGTATATCTGTATTGCTCGATTTTTTTTTTTTTCTTAGCTTGTGTTTTTGCTTCACTGCAGAAAACTATCAAATCTATACACTGCAACAGCTAATTTTCAAAATCAGCATTTTTCTCAAGGTTTCAAAACAAAAACAAAAACAAAAACAAAGACACGTTTTTAAAACAAGATTACAGCATTAACAGAGATCTCTCTATATTAGGAAAACAGAAAAATAAGTGAGAAAGAAAAAGGGGTAACACTTTACAATAAGGTTCATTAGTTAACATTATGAATTAACAACGCTTACACAGCATTTATTACAGCATTTAGTTAACTTCAGCATTTAGTAATGCATTATTAAAATCACAAGTTGTGTTTGTTAACATTCATTGATGCACTGGGAACTAACATGATCAAACACTAAACTGTATTTTTATTAACTAACATTAGGCAAAGATTCATAAATAGTGTAAAAAATGTACTGTTCATTGTTTGTTCATGTTAGTTAATACATTAGCTAATGTTAACAAATGACAGTTTATTGTAAAGCGTTACTAAGAAAGGAAAACATTTTGATTATTCAAAAGTTCATTTTTTAATGATTTTTAACATTTTGAAGTCTCTTAGGCTGCAATTATTGATCAAAAATACAGAAAAACAGTAATATTGTGAAATATCATTACATAGATTTTAACATGTAATTTATTCCTGATTCAAAGATGAATTTTTAGAAGCCACATGATCAGAAATCATTCTAATATGCTGATTTGCTGCTCCTTTTATTATTGTCAATTTTGAAAACAGTTGTGCTGCTTAATATTTTTTGTGAAAACTGTGATACAATGTAAGCGTCTTACTTTTGATGAATTCAATGCATCATTTCTGAATTAAAACTATTAATTCCTGTCTTTTATTCTAAAAAAAAAAAAAAAAAAATGCTGACAAGTTTTGAATGGTAGTGTATATTAGGGCTGCCTCCTAATAGGCACTACCACTTAAAATACTCCGTCATTTCTGGTCGCAAAATAAGAGTAATGCATCTTTCGAATCTGTAAAGACTTTAAAAGTTTATTTGTGTGCACTCACAATAACAACGAAACGTTGTGCTTTTGTAAAATAATGAAAGCAATTCCATGTATACTTGCCTTATGGACATGAAAAACATATCTATAGAGAATGAAATGTCTACTTTAAAATAAACCAATTGAAATAGAAAACAAATATTCTCAGATTATGTAAACCGTATGAAGCATCCATACAGACACATCACTACTGCGGAGATGACGAGTTAGTGTCGCCAATCTTTTAAGCCGAAAACAAAGAAAGCACTAGTTTATCAATAGATTATTTAAATGTTAATGCAGTCTCCTTGCTGTCTTTCCCTGACACATTCATAATTATTATATCTGCACTGTGGCAAGCTTTTTTTGCATGCGCTTGAGCGTTTATTAGGCTATGTAGGCAATTAAAGGCTTATTATTATTATTTATATTGTTTATTAATAAACAAACGACTACTAATCGACCAGAAAAATCTTTAGTCGATGACAGCCCTAGTGTATATATATTAAATATATATTAATAATGTAAAAACAAACATATATCTGAGCCACTCATTGAAAAGCTTTAGAAAGCATTTGAATGCACATTTAGCTGGTCATCTTCGGCCAAGAAAGTAGCAGACACGCTCGCAAAAACAACTTGTACTTTTTGCGAGTGGCTTTGCAGTGTTAACTTATCATTTTAATATTGAAACTGAACGGACGAGCAGCCTTATCCAGCTTAGCGTCTGATTTCAGGCAGAAATAATCCATCTTACAGTCAAACTCCCCTTTGAGAGAAATTATGTTTGTGCCACCAGCCCTGAGGGAGCGGAACGGGGGTGGTGGAGGGAAAGAGAGAGAGAACTTCATTTACCCAGCTTCCCTTAAGACAGACGCCACTGCCGCCACCGGTTAAAACGGCACGGGCAGAAGGAGAAAATGAAACAGCTGCAAACGCGGCCTGTTTCTTAAATTGGCTAAAGTCTGGCATGACTAAATCAACACATAAATACTTGGCAGGGGGAGAGAGTGAGAAAAACGGGAGAAGAGGAGAGAGCCGAGGGTGGGAGGGAGAGCCCTAGCTTGAGCGTATAAATGAAGGTCTCCCTAGTGGTTAAGACACAGTGTGAGCCGACGACGAGAGCTGACTGTTAATGAGCGAGCGCGAGAGAGAGAATGGTAGAGCGCTTCGAAGGGACAGTGAAAATAAATATGAAATAGCCATGAATGAAAGAACGCCACAGAATGCAGGCAAATAAAGTGCTACAGGGAAGGACGGAGAGGAAGAAAGTGAGAGAGATACAAAATGAAAGGCTGACAGGCAGGGTGACAGCGAGGGGTGTCATGCTGAAGGGAGATGTTGTTACTGAGGGCACACCTGACTGCCCACTAAAGTTCTAGAGCACTGTGGCATAGCGGCCCCTATGCCTAACCATGGGGCATAAAATCACAGACACACTCGCACACACTAAAAATAAGAGACCAGCTTGTGTGTGTGTGTGGTACCAGGGCAGCTTGAATACACAAGGAGCTCTATAATACCTAAAGACAGCTGTCAGTATTCACATCCTCTAAATAGCTGTCGACCACAAATATGGGCGCTCAGTTCTAGGCACAGAACTGGTTTTTTGAGCCAATCACCTAAGCTGCAAATACCATGTGACTAATTAAAAGAGAAGTTCACTTCCAGAACAAAGATTTACAGGTAATTTACTCACCCCTTTGTCATCCAAGATGTTCATGTCTTTCTTTCTTTAGTCGTAAAGAAATTTTGTTTCTTGAGGAAAAAAATTCAGGAATTATCTCAGTATAGTGGACTTCTATGGTGCCCCCAAGTTTGAACTTCCAAAATGCAGTTTAAATGCAGCTTTAAATGGCTCTAAAGGATCCTAGCCAAGGAAGACGGGTCGGCCATTTTCGAAACAAATTGACAATTTATATACTTTTTAACCTCAACAGTTAGGGTATGTCGAAAAACTCCCATCTCGTTTTCTTCTTCAACTTCAAAATCATGCTACATCTCAGTTTTAACTTTTTTTGTAAAAGGGTGTTTGATCTTCTTTGGATGTTCACTTTGTAAACACTGGGTCAGTGCTGCAGCGCTGTAGGACAATTTTAAAGTTGGGGCAGAAAACGCGATGGAAGTTTTTCGACATACCCTAACTGTATTGACTCAGAAAAAACACAGTTCACAAAAACTTGACAAGATGAGCGTTTGAGGTTAAAGAGTATATAAATTGTCAATTTGTTTTGAAAATGACCTATTGTTTTGCTAGAAAAGAGCATTCTTCCTCGACTGGGTTCGTTTAGACCCATTTGAAGTTGCATTTAAACTGCATTTTAGAAGTTTAAACTTGGGGACACCATTGAAGTCCACTATATTGAGAAACTTCCTGAAATGTTTTCCTCAAGAAAAATAATTTCTTATCGACTGAAGAAAGAAAGACATGAACATCTTGAATGACAAGGGGGTGAGTAAACTATCTGTAAATTTTTGTTCTGGAAGTGAACTTCTCCTTTAATAGTAATAAAATGGCATCATGACAACGCTGATTGCAAGTCCTAAAAACAAACAGACACTGGCAAAACATGTAAATATTAATGAATAGGGATGTAATGATATTATCAATATCAAGGTATCGCGATAGCAAAACTGTTTCGATATTATCATGGTTACATGATGATATGAGACAATACAGGTTATCTGGGGGGAAAAAAAAGGTCTTTAAAGTTGTGGCACAGTATCTGTCAACAAAGCGTGCACTTCGCTCAGGTGATCAGCTCGTGATCCGGTGTTTTCCGCACCTCAGAACAGCTCAGTTTACAGTGAATGCAGTGTAACTCATTAATTGCGTGTGCTGTGAGGTTAGCGCACATTTGGGAATGCAATGGCCAGCAGCTATGTATATTTTCGCGGCAGATGATTACAGCATGTTACTAGATTTGTAGTGAGACATGTTTTTGCAAACCAGTTTAACTGAAGCTGGAGTTTTCCTTCAAAATAAAAGCTCTATTGCCGATTCCGTCAAATTAAAAGCTTAAGTGCAGCATGAATTGCTGACAGCTAGTGGTTTAAACGGGTAATGTTACTGCAGTCCAAATTCAATATATCTCTTTCAAGTGTAGAAATTAGGAAAGAGGTATTGTAATTTCTCTGCTGTAGTGTAACGCAAAAATAACCTGTGAAATATTCATTTTCATTTATTTTACATTGCAATTGTTTTACAATATATTGCTATTACTGTCATAGGTATAACAATAATATAAAATTGTTATTATTATTATTATTATATTCTAACACTATTCTAATATATTCTAATTATTATTATATTCTAATACTTCTAAAACACCAGTGTGACTGTAATTTAGACTGAGACAGTATATTACAATTAAAAAGAGTGTTGAGCCCCCCTTAAAGTTCAGGTACAAGTCAATTCACTGACTTTCTTTCTGACTTAGGAACATTTTCTTATGAACATGGGTTGGAGCTCTTACTTTTAACTTCTCAAAGTGCAAATTTTTTCAAGTCTTCATTTGTCTTTTTTTTTTTTTTTTAAATATCGCAATAAATATTGTATCATGGACTTTATCGTATCATGAGATTTTGATATTGTTACATCCCTATTAATGAAATATTACATACAAAATGAGAATTTAATTTTTTTTCTGGGCCTTGAACATGGTAGTTGTGTTGCTGTCTATGCAGGGTCAGAAAGCTCTCGGATTTCATCAAATAAAATAATTTGTGTTCTGAAGATGAACGAAGGTCTTACGGGTTTGGAGTGACAGAATTTTTTTTATTTGTGGGTGAACTGTTCCTTTAATATTTTAACATTTATATTTACCTTTTTTTTTAAATATTAAAATTACACAGTGAGATAATGTTAAATGTTAAGTAATTTAGACATAATACATTGATTTACATGCATTTACATGACAATAATGTTTTTTGTACGTACAATTGGTGTGGTTATGCCATCTATCAGCAAAGACTAACTGGATTATGCCAACCAAACAAACTTTGACCACTCGGTCTTTTAGCATCCTATGGCCAGACTATAAATTCACAGTAACATGTCACCAAGACTTCTGTTTGTTATTAACTGCTGACATTTTTTTAATGAAAATCTCTAGAAATATCATCCAGGGATTGACCTCCACTGAGACAAAAACAGAGAATATAGCTAATTGTTCTATAAGTAGGACTACACATGAATCTCCACATAACTGAAATATATGTATTTAACCTCTAACCTCTTGTGCCAGTAACAACCAATAAAACAGAAAAGGTCATTTTTCCCCTCAGGTCATTTGCTTAATTTGTAAGCTTAATTTATCATCTTACAATTTACCATTGAACATTTGTTTATTTTTTCATGCTGTATTCATAGTCATTTATGCCAGATGAGATAGAAATAGAGAACAAAGTCCTGCTGGGACGTAGATTTCCCTTTGTCACCTATAGAGGGAGCACTTCAAACAAGCTCTCTTTAAAATAAAAGTTAGCCTCAGCAGGATTCTGACAATAATCCACATGCTTTTGTGAATCTTTTTTGTCTGAGCATGTGCGCCTCTTTTTGCGTGTTGTGAGGGGACTCCAGACTGATTGGCCCATCTACAGAAGCGAGCACTCCAGAGATTGGATTAAGCAGTCACTTGTTTCGGCTAACACGTCGTGCAACATATGCCTCTCAAGTAATGTGTACCCAAACACGCAATTTACAAATAATTAACGTCGTGTTAATTAGGCACATTAATTCACGCTGAGCGTAGGCTCCAGGACGGATGCCAACACTCGCAGCCAAAAAGACAAGAGAGGAGTTCAGTTTCAAGTGCCACAGCAGACGGAGAGGAGAGTGTAAGCGGGACAGAGGGAAAGAGAGAGAGACAGTCAAAGACACAGAGGGGTGGACAGAAAGGTTATGCAGCGAGACAGGCAAAACATGAGTAAATAAAGACAGACGAAATTGATTTTGCACGCAAAACAAAGGTCAAGTAAAAAATGTGTGATTATTTTCTCATCCCAAAACCATATGCCTTTTTGTCTTTGTCCGTGAAACACAAATTCTGAAGACTTGTATCACTTGCTCTTAACTTATCTTATTACAATGAAACTTTCAAGCTACATAAAAGATACAAAAGCACCATAAATGTCTTAAACGTGGTCCGTATGAGTAGTGCACTATATTTCAGGTCCTCAGAAGTCATATGATAGCTTTGTGTGATTAACTTGTATTCACTGAAAGGGATAGTTCCCCCAAAAATGAATATTCTGTCATTAATTCCTCACCCTCATGTCGTTCCAAACCCGTAAGACCTTCGTTCATCTTCAGAACACAAACTGACATGTTCAAATCGTTAAAATAGTCCATGTGACATCGTAGTTTCAACCGTAATGTTATAAAGCTATGACCTTTTGTGCACAAAGAAAACTAAAATAACAACTTTATTCAACACTTTCGTCTGTTCTGTATCAGTCTGTCTATGCAGGGTCAGATTTAATCAAAAATATATTAATTTGTGTTCCGAAGATAAGTATTTACATTTTTGGAATGACATGAGGGTGAACAATTTATGAGAGAATTTTCATTTTTGGGCGAACTATTCCTTTAAATCCTTTGTGTCCTTGGACACTGATTGCATGGAAAAGTGCAACCGGTATAATTCTTTAAAACATCTCCTTTTGTATTACATAGAAGAAATAAAAACCATACAGGTTTGGCCTGCTCTAGTATGATTGTACAGCCAGTGCAGCGCTCTGAAGTGCAAAGCATGTAGGGAAAAGTGTGTATTGTGAGAAGAAAACAGAAAATGAGAAGCGAGTTCTCTCCAGAAAACTTAGCCTGAACTATATTTCAACACTTTTAATTTGATAAACCTGGAAACCTCAGAGCTGTGTTATAAAACACCTGGAAAGATTTTTGAAATAAAAAGGAAAAGTGCAGAGCCACTCGCACACTCATTTCTGAAACCTAGAGAGCTGCCTTTTTAGGTATCGCACTTTTTGTGCGCAAAGAAAACGAAAATAAAGACTTTATTCAAACTTTTTCTTTCATTCATGAGAGTACCACGATGCATGTGTTATGAACTTTTCACTGTGAAGAAAATCCCAGAAAGAACGGTGACAAATTCAGTGGGGAAAAAGATACAAGTATAATAATTAAAATAATTATTATAATTACTAAAACAATGATTATTTACTCCAAAACATATATACACTATTGTTCAAATGTTTGAGGGCTGGAAATTTTAGATTTTTAAATTGTTTTTAAAAAGAACTCTTTTATAGAGCTCACTGATGCTGCATTGAATTACAATATGGTAAAAGAAAATAACTGAACTATCATAACAAATTAAAATAACTGTTTTCTATTTTAATATATCTCAAAATGTATTCATTTATTCCTGCGATGTCAAAGCTAAATTTTCAGCATCATTACTCCAGTCTTCAGTGTCACATGATCCTTCAGAAATCATTCTAATCATTCTAATATTGACTATTTTCCAATGCTGAAAATAGTCGTGCTGCATAATATTTTTGTAGAAACCAGAACAGAGTGTTTTTTTCAGGATTCTTTGATGAATACAAATTTCAAAAAGAACAGATTTTATTTAAAATATTTTTTGTAGCAATTAAGGTCTTTAAAAAGTATTTACTGTGATTATTGATCAATTCCATTTTATTAAAATATTAATATTAATTAAAATATTAATCTGCAAAATGTTAATTATTTTACCGAAATAAGAGGGATCATACAAAATGCATGTTATTTTTCATTTAGTACTGACCTGAATACGATATGTAAAATGTAAAAAACGTTTACACATAGTCCACAAGAGAAAATAATAGTTGAATTTTAAAAATGACCCCATTCAGAAGTTAACATATGCTTGATTATTTAATACCTGAATAATCCACAGCTTTGTTTTTATTGTTCATGAGTCATTTGTTTGTCCTGAACAGTTGAGCTGCCCGGTGTTCTTCTGAAAAATCCTTTTCAAATCCTTTTCAGCATTTATGTGTATTTGAAATCTTTCCAGCAATGATTGTATGATTTTGAGATCCATCTTTTCACACTGAGGACAACTGAGGGACACGTATGCAACTATTAAAGAAATTTCAAACGCTCACTGATGCTCAGAAGGAAACATAATGCATTAAGAGCCAGGGGTGAAAACTTTTGAACAGAATGAAGATGTGTACTTTTTTTTTTTTATCATTGCCTAAATATAATATTTTCTTCATTTAGTACTGCCCTTCAGAAGCTACAGAAGATACTTACATGTTTCCCAGAAGACAAAATAAGTTAAATTTACCCTAATCTTCAAATTCAAAACGTTGATGGATGGTTTTTCCTTCTGAAGTTTCAGTGAGCGTTTGAACCTTCTGTAACAGTTGCATATGAGTCCCTCAGTTGTCCTCAGTGTGAAAAGATGCATCTCAAAATCATAGAGTCATTGTTGGAAAGGGTTCAAATACACAAAAATGCTGAAAAAACAAAGAATTTGTGGGACCTGAAGGATTTTTCTGAAAAACAGCAGGCAGTTTAACTGTTCAGGACAAACAAGGGACTCATGAACAAATATTACTAAACAAACAAACAAAAAAAAAAACAGCTGTGGATCATTCAGGTGACAACACAGTATTAAGAATCAAGTGTATGTACATTTTTGAACAGGGTCATTTGTATAAATTCATTATTTTCTCTGTATGAGACGTCTTTTATGTAAATGAATCTTATTCAGTAGCATGCATTTTGATGATCCCTCCTATTTTGGTAAAATAATTAACATTTTGCAGATTCTGCAAGGTGTATGTAAACTTCTGACTTCAACTGCATATATAGTGTGTATTTATGCTTTTTAGAGAATTGTGCACTAATAAAATGCAGAGAGCTACTGCCAATATAAAGCATTTCATTTCATTTAGGATGCTGCCTTGGAGGTCCACTGCCTCAAAAAGTAAACAGCGAGGCAACTCACTAGATTTTAGAACAGAGCGCCAGTGGCTGGCTGGCTTTCCCCAGGTGAAATCCCATTAAAAAACAGGTGAATATTTTTAGAACTGAGAAAATGCTGAAAAGACTGCAACAGCAGCATCATTAATTGTGCTTCAGCATTATAGGAAGGGAATATTGCACCAACTTTTTTTTTAGGTCACACTGTGACTTTCCAAACAGCGGGCCAAAAAGTGCACATTCCCGCCTGCTGTGAGCGAGCTAAACTTTATTTCCACCATTACAAATAACTCGTTATTTATAAAGCGTGCCGTAAGAACTTACGGGGTCGTAGCAACAGACGCGTAAGCGAGTAGAAATGAAGAAAGGGTGTCAAAGCACAACGCAACAGTGAACTTATCAAACACCACAAGTGCGGTTTTAGTTATTCGACTTCAATATTGACTGACTGCAAGAAGCATGCGAGATTTTCATTTGGCGCGAGACACTCACAGTCAGGGTTCCAAAAAGAATGTGGTTTATAAAAAAGGATAAAAAAAGAGAAGAACAGCTCTCGCCCTGCCCTTCCTTGTCAGTAATTATCTCTCTGGGGACAATCGCTCCATTCCAAAACACAACCCACACTTACATTCTCTCTCTCTTTCTTTCTCTCTTTCACACACACACATAAATTCTAAACCTAAAATGCAAAAGCAGCTCCCATGACTCTGTGTTTTACCCTCTCTGATGGGACAACATTCAGATTGTAAGTGTGAGTTATGAATAGATAATGATTAGGTATCGGTTCAAACAAAGATGTGAGAATACACAGTCTTCCCCTCTCAGAGGATAACTTGGCGAGGTGAAACTGGAGTAATATATACCAGAGAGATGATTTTGTCAAAGGATTGTGTAGTGCTTTCGCTATCGTTCCAGCTTCCAGTTCAAGAAACTGTTAACCTCTGTTTGAAATAATTCTGTTGTTTGCTATACGCAAAATATTCTGTCAAAAGTCAGAAATACTCAAAAATGAATAAATCAATATTAAAATAAAAAATCTTTCTACAGTGTCTAGAACCAAGTATTAACTTAATATTTAGGCACAGCTCTTGCAAGTCTATTAAAATGTGAAGGCATTTCTCAAAAAGTAAAAGTAGACTACTTTTAATAAAAGGTCATATCATGTTTAGCTTGCCTTTCGAGAAGAAATTATACAAGTTTCTTTCCTGACAAATATTAAGCAGCACACATGTTTTCAATATTGATAAAAAATAATAAATCTTGAGCACCAAATCAGCACATTAGATTGGTAACAACAACTAAAAATTTCAGTACTGAGACAACCTTAAAAAGTTCCACATAAACCTTACAGTAAATGCCAGGAATCATCACCACAATGCAACTAAGTTAATAGCCATATGGAATTAAGACATGGAGTCAAGCTAACAAAGTATGAACATTGTGGATTCCTATAAATGAAAGTTAAAGGGACAGGTCACCCAAAAATGAAAATTCTGTCATTAATTACTCACCCTCACGACGTTCCGAACAAGACCTTCGTTCATCTTCAGAACACAAATGAAGATATTTTTGATGAAATCTGAGAGCTTTCTGACCCTGCATAGACAGCTACGCAACTATGGTTGTTCACCATTTTTCTTTGCGCACAAAAACATTCTCGTTGCTTGATAAAATTATGGTTGAATCACTGATGTCAAATGAACTTTTTTTAACAATGTCAATGTTTTTTGCGATATATGAGAGTTTTTGTGAAATTGATGCGTTTCCATCAGGCGTATGTTCAATTCACAATTTAAATGTGTGCATTTTGAAGGGTAATGGAAACGCAGCTAGTGATACTTCTTTGACGCATATGTGGATTTTCTGCACGAGGGCGACCTCTGGCGTCCGGTATGAATGAAACCCATTCTATTTTGCGTAAAAATCGAAAAAATAAATTCGCAGACATATACTAAACCACGCTTTTTCCAGTGTACAGAGGTTTACGGGAATATTTTGTTAATTTGTCGCAAAAAAAAAAAAACACAATGAAGTGGCAAGACATCAGAATCGAAAACCGTGGTTAAAAACGGGGGTACATATTAAACCGTGAACTAACGTATTGTTGCATCCCTATTGGTTATATATGGCAATACAAATCTGGTACATCACCTTAATAATAAGAATCGAAGAAATAAGTCAGGAAATGGACACACATACACACACTCGCAGACATACACACACTACCACGATACTAGTATGGAATTCAGTGCCCAGAATATGAAATATTCATCTTTCATAAAACTTTAATTCAATCCCTCGTTCTCTCTTCCTTCCTTTTTCCCAATCCCTCAAACTTTCGTCAAAGAGCATTGATCTCACAGAATAAAATATTGTGGGTGAAAAAAAAAAGAGAGATAACAAGAAATGATGACATCTACATGGTCGATAGGGTGAACAAGCGTATACACAAAATGTCTGTCTGGAGTACCTGGACACCCAAACCCTTGGGTTGGTCTTTCTGCTGGTGAGTGCTGTCTGCGAGTCATACTGACAACTTTTATGATACTTTTTTGTGTTTTTTGATTGTTTTTATCTTTTTGGAGCTTGACTTAATATAACAAGAGCTGTGTAACAATTCTTTTTGTGTTCCACTGAAAAAACATAACAGGGTTTGAAACAACATGAGAGTGAGTAAACGTTGACCCAATTGAAATTTTTGGGTAAACCGCTTCTGAGAAAACTCTAGGTCACAGCTCAATGTGAGTTTTTGTTATTTTTGAGGTCACAGAGTCTCAAATGATCTGTGCTACGGTGACTGATTAGAAAACAGATCCAGGAGATAAAAAGACAGAATTGCGCTGTGATTATGATACACCACAGAGAATATTCTGACTCATCACATCTCGGTCTCATTGATGCGGAGGATGGGAGAGAGCGAGAGAGGGAGGTTGTCTGATAGATTCCGAGTTCTCCCCTCTCCAGCAGTAATCCCCGAAGACATCCGCGCCAAAACGAGACACAGGCGAACAGCTCCACTCACCCACAACCGCCCTCACAACACGCTTGGCCTCACACCACTGCCTCTGTGTGTGTGTGACTGAATGTGTGCTGCGCTTTTCCCATGAGTCCTGATCCACACCTCCCCCCTTTCCCCTCCATCCATAATTCAGGAGAGGCTGGCTTGGCCCATTCTCCCTCCCAGCTCCACCGCATGCTCATGGGGCACATACTTCCTCCAGGGCTCCCGGACGGATGCCACCACAACCGAATCAACCAGTATGACTTCCCATCATCTTCCAGATTTGATTTATTGAAATGTCTATCCTCCATTGACATAAAAACAGTGACTCGATAAGAGATGGCTGGAGTCTCACTTTCAGCATGGCGATATGTGCTGCAAAGTTTTGGAGGTGAAAAACACATTTAATCCTGTAAAGTCTGACATTTGTCTGGCATATGTGCATTACGTTATGTTTTCAGGTCGCTGCTCGAAAAATTTAAATTCTGCCATCTTTTACTGACCCACATGTCATTCTAAATCCAGGGTTCGTACAGATACTGTAAAATGAAATTCCAAATACTTTCAAGGCATTACTTTTTGATTTTTTGACTTCAATCAGACATCTCACTTATCAATCAATGTCTTCTCTTTCAAATTCTAAAAATGATAAATAATTAAAATACACTTGGCAAAAAATAGCAAAAATAAAGTGAAGCACTTGTAAGGTATTACTACTGAAGTATTACAAAGTATACTATGCTTTTACTATAGTAAAACCATGGTTCATTTTCTTAGAAGATTTGTATTTATGTATACCGTTTTGTGTTTATAACAGTTTTTGTTTGATGTTTCCTACTGTTTAAGAACAAAACGATTTGCAAAACCTCATCTGAAACAAATTATTTATCATATGCGCTTCAAAGTTCCGAACTGAATCAAATGATTCACGAACCTGCACCAAAGTCCCAATCTGAATCAAATGATTCACAATCCATGTTTTTAAGTCCCGATCTAAAGCAAAATATTTGCAAACCTGCTTCCAAAGTTATGATCTCAATCAGCTGGTTCGTGATCCACACTTCGAAGTTTGAATAATGATTTGCGAACCATCATTTCAGATTGGGACTCAGAATGAGGAGCGCAAATCGTAATCATTTGACTTATAGCGGAACTTATAGATCGGGACTTCAAATCGCGTATTGTGAATCATTTGATTTGCATCTTCCAATTTGTGAAATGATTCATGAGCCTGTTCCGATCTGAATCAAATGATTCATGATACACAAAGTTCCGACCTAAATCAAATGATTCACGATACATGATTTGAAGTCCCGTTCTGTGTCAAATGATTCACGATTCATTAGACTGGAGCGCTTTGAAACAGTGAATCATTTTGAAAACTTCGTTTTGAAAAAGCTCTGTTTCACCCATCACTACATGCTTTTCAAAATCATTACAAGTGATGTCAAAATTCGAAAATGAATGGCTCTTTCAACTTGATCTGGCTTTTGCTAGTGAATCGCTTAAAATGAATGATCAAAGTCACGAGTTTGAATCAATCGGAGCGGTTCCAGTGTAAATGACTCAATTGATTTGGTTCATCTGTTCCTTATTTTGCATCTTCAACCATGTTTACACAACATTGTCAGTACCACTACTGGATTTCCTTGGTAGTTTTGTGACATTAACTAAAATAAGCAAAAAAGTATGTTTTTTTGAACTGTGTAAATTTAGCATGAAAATGTATGTGATCACTGAAAAAATTAAACACTTATTTCATAGATACATTGACTTTCAATATTTCAAGAACTTTTCAAGTACGTCTTCTGGAGAGTTCCTATTTTCAAGGGTTTTCATGGCCTTAAATTACAAAAAGTCCAATTTAAGCACCTTGTACAAACCTTGTAAATCTGTATTCAGAAGTTCCTTTTTCTGTGGAACTCAAAAAATGTTCCACATACAATAGAATCCAAAAAAAAAGCTGTACCCCACTACCTTATAGTATGGCCAAAAACAGTTTAAAGAAATTTGTTTCTGGGTCTAAAGAACTTATTCCAGAGAAATAAAAGTTCTCCATTGAATATAAAAAGATTCTCCTACAGCATTATGCTGTACAACCCCAACCTTTTGGTTCCAACTGGAGTGATCACAGTGTTACAGTGTGATCTCAAGCAATCTCTCCATCAAGTATTCCCTGTGTCAGGAACATCTCCAAAGTTTCTGTCACACCACAGGACTCTTGAAGCCTGTATCACTGTCACTGTCAGGATTCAGTGCAGCATTTAAGCTTCTCTTAGCCCTCTGCTGGGCTTGAGATGATGCTTGTAGATATGGCCTTGTCTCCGCCGCTGATAAAGAGGACGTAGGAAGTCTTGTTCCGAGAGGTAATTCCTCCCTTTGTGCTACGATCAATCCAACACCTCCCTCCCATTCCTCTTGAGTGAATTATGGAGTGGGAGGGGAGGTTTCCTGCCGGGTTTGTTTAAATAACCTCCCACTTTACTACTGCGTGCACCTGACGCCAGGCCTAAGAACAACGCCTCACATCAGGTAAAAAAAAAAGAAGATAAAATGGCTGGGACTGGCAGAAGAGGGTAGGATGAAATTAAGGTTTGTGGGGAAAACATTCCAGGATTTTTCTCCATATAGTGGACTTCAAAGGTGGTCAACATGTTGAAGGTCCAAATGAAGGTCCAGCTTCAAAGGGCTCTGCA
>JAHKKF010537522.1:0-33441 GCA_019740295.1 Labeo calbasu
AGTACTACATAGTTCAGTCTTTGTAAGTGTGTATGTGTAAGTTGTGTATGTTTCAGTAATACATTTCTAACATTTATAATGGGTTTAGAAAACTATTTTCTGAATTGCCTTTGCACAAACTTTAAATTATCAAGTATTAAAATTGGAAAAAAGCTATTTTATTACAATTCAAGTTGTGTTATGGTAATATTAGCTTGTTGTATATTTGAAACACTATTTTAACACATGGCCTCATTCACTTACATTGTAAGTGACTCACTGTAATCTGTATTTTTGCATTTGCAATTATTAAAATTTAATAATTTATATACAACTTATATAAAAAGCACATACAACATGAATCCATTTTCCAAACTGTGTTTTCGGTTTACCTGAATCACTACGGTACACCTATAATAAGTTTGTAATATTCTTACTATTTTATAATAAGTTTTTATATTTTTACTATTATACTATTACTATTTTAGACTGGTCCCAGCACCTGCGTGATTTGTCAGACATAAACAGTAAGATGCAGCGCCAAAAGTAACAGACTGCAGCTTTAAATGAGGGAAAAAAGCTAAATACATTTTTGGGAAAATCAATATTAGGCCTCAGGCTGTCCGATTAAGCTTCGTCTGTATTGAACCCAGTATATTCCTTACTTTTAACAGCAGTCTAATAAATTCGAAAGAAGACTAAGAGTGCAGGATCTTTTTCAACAAGTTTATTAGCAGTGACAAAGATTCTTGAGACAAAAATGTAACCCCCTCTTCATGTCCACTGTAGGAAATTCAGAGAGAGCAACATAAAATGAAATATTAATTCAAACTTTTTAACAGTCAAAACATGGCACAACTGAAGATCGTTGGGGGGGTAATGGGGGTGTAGGGACGGGGGAAAAGGAAAAGCAAGAGTTTTTCATGTTCTGATGTGATTCCGTTTAATATATCGCTTAACACAGGCACCCTGAACTTGAAAAGTTCGCAATATTAACTTTGCATATAATTGAGCGTATGAATGAAGACAAATACACATGCTTGCACACGAACACACATATGCATCCACACGCAAAAAACCAGTTGAGTTGTCAGGACAGGACAAAGATCATTCATACATCAAGAAAACACGTGAAATTTGAATATGCCAACAAAGATCCATTTTTTAAGGTACAGATTTCAATCAAACACACCACCATTTAAGTATCTCTGTACCTCTCTCCCATCCGTACGTGCTCTCATTGCTTTAAACACTAAGGGGAGCTATTTAAGATTTATGTAAATAATTTATATTGCAATTATATCATTTGTGGGGTAGTAAGTGCTTATTTAAATTGAGGAAATTAAGCTAATGTGCAACCCCCCAAAATATAAACTCCGTTCTGTTTGCATTCTGTGCATAGAACCTCTATATGTGCATTTGACCCCTGGAGTTGAGTTTATCTGAAACAAAGGCCAGGTTCAGTTCATTCTGCTGACAGCGTTTACAAAGACGTAACTGAGTTAAGGAAACAGCTCGTGTAAAAATCTGAATTCTGCCATTATTTACTCACCCACACCGTTTCTGACTATACAGTGGGGTCCGAAACAAACTGGACATTTACTATATGTTGGGATAGGAACAATAGAGGTTTGAAATGACATGAGGTTGAGTAAAGAATGACAGAATGTTAATTATTACGTGAACGATCCCTTTAAAGGGAAACAGGGATACCGGGACAATGCGTGTTCACAGAGGTATTTCATAATTAACTTAATGTAATAACAGATGGTTATAAATTATGCCTACATCAGTAACTCCTTAAGCAAATCCCTTGGATATCAAAAAAAAGAAAAAAAGCTCTATGTGAGTTGTTTAAAGACAAAATTTAGATAACTACAATAAAACTCAAGTGAAGCAATGAAGAGATGTGCATCTAAAAAGCCAAGGAACGAGCTAATTATCAATCGCAGGATTTCTCTACATTGCACAAAGCTTTTAAGTGGAATCCGAACGGAATTAGAGAAGATGAAGCAGAATTTAACAACCTTACATCTGTTTCATCGACAGCTTTCGCAGTATCTTTTGAACCGAGATATCGAGTAGACATCGGATACCTTAACAGAAACAGAATAAGAACTATCATGAAACATCCCACGTTTTCCAAAGACTGACCACATTGGAAACCATTACATGCTGCATTTAAAACATGAAATAAAAAAAGAAAACTCTTGCAAAGGAAAGACATAGATACGTAGTGTGGTTAACGTCTCCCATGTGTACTTAAATCTTTTCACCTGGCAGTGTTTCATGGTCATGTACAGAAAACATCAATGCCAAATGATACTGTTAAAGACGCAAGCATTGGCTTTCAGTCAAAAATTAAATCCCTCAAAAGGTTACAATTTAAAAAACAGCTGGTACAAACATGGGACGTTTTTTTTCATATTTGGCAATAACACTGTTGGTGCATTTTTTTTTTTTTTGTTTTGTTTTGTTAGATAGAAGAACACTGCCCTAATTCTACCTGAGTGTCTTTTTTATTTTCTTTCCTTTTTCACTTTTTTTTTTTTTTAAATTTTGTTTTGTATATATTTATTTTCTTTTGAGATTGCGGACCGACAGTCCTTAGGTAGAGGTTAAAGTTAGTAGCCTATGATTAATTACTAGAATTTCAAATATGTACTGATATGTCAATGTTTAAGGAAATACAATTCAAGAACATAATACATAAAGTGCTACTGATTCTTATGTATAAATCAATTAATCTGTGAAATGATAAAACAGAGGATAGACTTTAAGTTTAGAATGCATTTTCTGACATTAGAAAGAGAAACATTTACACAACGGCAGAATTCCTGTCAACGGCGGTTCTATTGTTGAGGCTCATATGTGCTTAGCAAGCGCTTAACCAATAAGCATGAAAAAAAATTTAAAAAAAAAATCAAAACATACAAGAAATAAAAGCATAAGAGTGTGATTGTGGTGCTCAAAAAAACAAAACAAAACAAAAACTAGGGGCTTCTAGTCTCGAGTGAAATAAAAAGTCCAGATCGTTCGCCAGTTCGCCCTCTAAATTGTGGCGTAGTTCCAAATGAAGCAAAAGTAGTCGCTACTGCCTTTCCGGGCGAAAGTTAAAACCCAGCTCTACAGAACTAAACCAAAATGAACTAATGTACCTATTAGCATTGAAGCTAAAGCAACTGTGTGGTGTGGCACATCTTATCGATTATTTCTGGGTTCTAACTGCTACTTAAAAAATTAAAAACATAAAACACTCAAGATAAAAGAGTATAGCATGATCTCTGCCCTCCGTTTACACACTCTCACATAACGAGCAAGAGACTCGAACGGCTGTCAGGTGACAGAAGCGTGAAGAGACGACAATAAGACTATTGAACGATAGCACTTTGAACTCTTCCAAAAGAGGACGCACAGAGCAGCATACTGCACATGCACACTACAGGGCGTGCGGTTTCCCAATCCGAGTGTACCTCATAACCTGCCCTGGGAGTTTTTAAGTATTTCAATGAAAAGGAAGAAAAAAAACAAACGAAGTGGAGACGCATCACTAACAGGACTGACCCAATCTTGTCCAGAAATTAAATTAAGACGATTATTTAATCCCAAAGGCTTGAACTAACCGCCCCCCACACATAAATGGAGTTCGATTCCCCTGAATCTCCAAAAAACAAAACAAAAAAGCCATGTAGTTCCTCTGGCCACAGTATGTTAATTCACTGTAGAGCGCCACTCTTCGGGTCCTGTGCCCAGATGAATTCAATGTGACCACTTTGAGTCTACATGATTATTTGAATTCAAAAGGGGGACACATGGTGACATGCTTTCCTCCAGGACGCTCGTTTTAGGTCCGTGAGTACTTAAAGGAGAAGCTTCCGCCCAACCGAATGTCACGACGGGGTTATCATGAGTGTTTGACGTGTCCTCAAAGTCATTGAAATTGTCTTCAGCAACATATCCGCTAGACCGCGTTAGAGTTCCACAGCTCCCGTTCTTCCATTCTAATATTCTAAAACCAGCTACCCGTTTTTCCCAAGCGCACTCTGTTCCTCTGCGCTCAGCCTTGACTGCTGACGGGTAACAAGGTCCTTTCTAAACCATCTTAAGATTGGATTAGTTCTGATTCAGGATGTTTAGAGGCAGCAGCCATGTTCCTCAAGCACATCTTTTTGCAGCAGAGTTCATCTGAGATATAGTGTCCAGACACAGCTTCACTGAGCAGGTCCGTCCCATGACTCACTGTAGAGGACTACTCGATTTGGATCTGCGAGAAAGCGAGATGAATGTAGGTGAGAGTCTGGCAACTCGAAAACCGCTAACAAAAAGGATATTGGAAGGATTGAGGGATGTGAGCAGATGGGGCATTGGGTTGCAATATATAAATGCTGAATCATTTAAGGGTTTAATCACATGCTGAGGCTAGAGTAGTCTATAAATATGTCAACAAACGCAAGAGGTAAATGGAAGCTTACCTTGTTTTTGCAAATTCAAAATATATTCCATTTCTGCAAAGAAGAGAAAGATGAAAGCTCAGTGTAAAAATACCCAAGTACAGCAACAGTTCGATCAAGAACTGTCATTTTTATTTAACTTAAAAGAAGGACTGAGCTTCTGTTAGCTCACACTAACAGAAAAGCTTCAAAACACTGCAATTTTGTTGCTTTATTTAACCACACTGAAATAACATACATATATATATATATATATTCAGTCCCACAGTATAATATTGTGTGCAAGAGTAACAACTTAAGATCTAGTCTAAACCAGTTTAAACTGATAACACAAAGCCCAATTACTGTACATTAGAGATAGACTGATAATTGGTCTGAATAGTTTTACAAACATTTACACTTTGGGTCAAATTGGGTTGCGCAAATTGGGTCGACCATAATGTCACAAATCAACAGTGCTGGGTAGTAACTGATTACATGTAATCTGAATCACGTAGTCAGATTCCAAAAATGAAGTACTTGAAATTAGATTGTATTACATTTTAAATGTTCAGAATTAGATTACAGTTACTTACAGTTACTTTATGTTCATGTCTTTCTTCAGTCAATAAGAAATTATGTTTCTTGAGGAAAACATTTCAGGATTTCTCTCCATATAGTAGACTTCTAGGGTGCTTGCGAGTTTAAACTTCCAAATTGCAGATTAAATACGGCTTTAAAGGGCTCTAAATGATCCCAACAGAGGAAGAAGGGTCTTATCTAGCAAAACAATTGGTCATTTTCTAAATATTGACAATTTATATACTTTTTTACCTCAAATGCTCATCTTGTCTAGCTCTGCGTGAACTCTATGCATTCCGGTTCAATACAGTTGGGGTAAGTCGAAAAACTTCCATCTCATTTCTCCTCCAACTTCAAAATTGTCCCACATTGCTGCAGAAGTACCGACCCAGTGTTTACAAAGTGAACATGCAAAGATCAAATGCCCTTTACAAAAAAAGGTGAAACAACGATGTAGGATGATTCTGAAGTTGAAGAAAATGAGATGGGAGTTTTTCGATGATCTGGAATACACAGATCACGCAGAGCTAGACAAGACGAGCATTCGAGGTTAAAAAGTACTTCTTCCTTGGCTGGGGTCGTTTAGAGCCCTTTGAAGCTGCACTGAAACTGCATTTCAGAAGTTCAAACTCGCGTGCACCATTGAAGTCCACTATATGGTGAGAAATCCTGAAATTTTTTCCTCAAAAAAACAATTTCTTTACGACTGAAGAAAGAAAGACATGTACATTATCTGTAAATTATTGTTCTGGAAGTTAACTTCTCCTTTAAGTTTCCCTTTCTAAATGAACCTGCTACTTACATACAGTTTGAGAAGCCCTACTGAATGTAGTGTTTAATGCATTACATGATGTTGATAAGTAATATCAGTAGTAGTAGTAAAATCATGTTTTTGATTTAATGATCAGGAATAACACAATTTAACAATTAAAGCAATTATATAACTGTTCTGCATATTGGTTATCAGACAGTTAATAAAACATTTATTGTATCAGTCCATTTCTAGTGTACATTTATAAGACAGAATTTCTGTGTAGTACATAAAGCAGGGGTGTCCAATCCTGCCCCTGGAGGGCCACTGATTTGTAGATTTTGGCTCAAGGTCTTACTAGGCATACTAGAAACGTCCAGGCAGGTGTGTTGAGGCAAGTTGGAGCTAAACTCTGCAGAACAGTGGCCCTCTAGAACCAAGTCTGGACACCCATGAAATAAAGTAAAAGTAATAAAAGATAAAATAACATAAGTTACCTTTAGTGTGATAAATTACAGCAGCTTTTAGATCAAACGACCCCCAACTAGACCTCCTGTCAAAGCCCTTAGTATGGCCCTGGTCCTTGGCCAAAGCCACCTTAGGTGCAGCTGGGGAGGTGGGAGGCAGCTCGGCACAAATGTCCTTAGAGGAAGAACAAAATACTATTGCACCATGAACCCCCGTCTCATCTCTCTGGGCATCCAGGCTGAGGACAGAGGTCTCGGGTACGGCCCCGCTCGCCACCGTGGCACCGCCGCTTGCCCCTCGACTCAGGTTCTGAGCGTTAGTCCGTTTGTCTGGCTCGTGAGCCTTGGGGAAGGGTGGTTGATCCGGTCTCTGAGAGGTACTGGAAGTCTGAGTGGCCACTGTAGCAGGACAGCCTCCCTGAAAGCTCACCTCCACCGGCCCGTCCTTTCCGTTCGAGCGGCACGCCACGCCCTCTGGTCCGGCGCTAGGCTCGTTGATAAAGGACAAGCCCCACTGGTTCTGAAAAATGTCCCCCAGAGACTTCTGATTTGTCGGAGCAGCAGGGGGATCGGCTTGGCGGCCGCTAGGGAGCGAGAGTTGCATATTGGAGGGGGTGACGGGATAAACGAACAGACTGGGCTTCCTGGGCTCAGCCGCAGAGGTCGTGGAACTTCCGACGGCCGAAGTGCCGCTACCAGGGGGAGATGCTACATTCTCAGCGGCAACGGCTGGGGTCGCCAGCAGAGGACCGGCGTTGAAATGGGAGCCGGGCAGGGGACAGCCATTCCCTTCCCCCGGCAGGGGACCGTTGGTAAAGCTAGCCGAGGTGATGGTTTTCACCGCAGACATGGGGACCTGTGGCGGTCTCCCAGGCACCTGGGGGGCAGGAGTGAGAGCCTCCCCGCCAGCTTGGGCAGTCTTATTGAGGTTCTCCTTCACTTTGCTTGCATAACTGATCTTAGGCACAATCTTAGCGCTACTATTGTCCACAGGAAAGACAGGCGGAGGCTTGAACAAGGTCCATGAGTCCTCTTTGGTGGAGGTAGCCACCTTAACCTTGCTGGAGCGATCCTCGAACCGTTTGCCAGCCGCTTTGCTGTCCGAGTTTTTGCGCTGAAGTTCGGCCCCCGGCAGAGGAGGTGGGGTGGCGGAGGCGGGTGGTTCCTTGGCTTTTAGTTGCGACTCGGCTTTTGAACACTGAGAGTTCTGGGAGCCAGAGGCCGAGTCCGGCGCCACAGGCCCGTGGTCTTGTTTGCCGCCCTGCTGCATGGCTTTTCCCTGGGCAGAAGCAGTCACATTGTCCCCAGCTTTGCCATTCCTCTGGGCCCGGCGCTTCTTGGGAGTAGTGTATCCGCTCTCGGAGCCACTGCCGTCATTGTCAGCTCCGGGTTTGCTAGGGTAACCGTTGGTAAGTGGTACAGAGTTGAGCGACACAACACCGTTCAGAGTAGCCAAAGCCTCTTTTTTGCCCTCAAGTGTGTTCAACTCTGAGGACTTGTCATTTTTGAAGTCCATGCTGTTTCTGCTAGTGTTTCTACCTTTTCTGTCCCCTGTTGAGTCAGCGGTGAAGGCCCGTCGAGTGGGCTTCGGTTTCAAGTTGGTGTCTAGCAGGTGTCTGTCGCCATTGCTGTTCGCAGGGTGCAGGGAGCTGTCTGGGTTAAAGGAAGTGGGAGTCACCTCTCCCTCCTTCAGAGTTCCATTTATTTTGCCATTTTCTGCACAGAGGAGAAACAAGAGCAATAAATAAATGGAATGCAAACCGCAAAGCTGCAGCAATTGATCCACTGAACCAACAATTTTTGGCACACGTCCAGATCAGATCTCAAGTTCCAGTAAGGGAACAGGTCAAGTCTAGTCAATGTTTGCACAAGATCAAGGAATATTTAGACTAGGTATGCTCTGTGGAACCAACCCAGGGTCAGGCAGATGACAAGCAGACTCCTTCAACTCACACTCAACAACCACGCAGGGTATTCAGTGTACTTCCAATTAAAACCAGTTTGAAATGACTCAAATGTTGGAATGTCTGGGATTTGACAGCCATAGCCAACCTACAACTGAACAGAGCTAGTTTATCAAATTAAATCTTTGCCAATAAAGTGAAATCAGAGATCAGCGGTTTTTATGCTGGATCTGCAGAAAATTTGTCTGAAAATAAGAAAATATTTTTTTTAATGTACTGTTACAGAAATATGTGACCCTGGACCACAAAACCAGTCTTAAGTAGCAAAGGTATATTTGTAGCAATAGCCAAAAATACATTGTATGGGTCAAAATTATCGATTTTTTAATGCCAAAAATCAATAGGATATTAAGTAAAGATCATGTTCCATGAAGGTATTTTGTCAATATTTGTCAAGGTACTTTGTCAAGGCGATTTTCTCAATATTTAGATTTTTCTGCAACCTCAGATTCCAGATTTTCAAATAATTGTACCTTGCCCAAATATCGGCCCTATCCTAAAAAACCATACATCAATTGAAAGCTTATTTATACAGCTTTCAGATGACGAAAATTGACACTTATGACAGGTTTTGTGGTCCAGGGTTACATATCTGCACTGTGTGTGTGTGTGTAATACATATATAGATATATAGATATAAA
Source organism: Labeo calbasu (assembly GCA_019740295.1). Lineage (NCBI taxonomy): Eukaryota > Metazoa > Chordata > Actinopteri > Cypriniformes > Cyprinidae > Labeo > Labeo calbasu. The sequence goes on from JAHKKF010537522.1 coordinate 8,815, forward strand.
TATATAGATAGACAGATAGATAGACAGATAGATAAGTATTGTTGCAAAAATAATATTGCAATTAAAAATACCTGTTTTCTATTTTCTAAAAAAAAAATTTTTTAAATGCCATCATGAAATCTAATATGCTGATTTGGTTCTCAAGAAACAATTCTTAGTATTATCAATTTTGACAGGTTGTGCTGCTAAATATTTGTGCTATAATATTTTTGTGAAAACCGTGATTCATTTTTTCCTGTACTTTTTCACATAAACATTTCGAAAGAACAGTTTTTACTAAAGTGAATTATCTGTAGAAAATGAACATACACATAACTTGTTGGTATGTTGTCTACTTCATTTGCTTACTACTAAATTATCATTAAAACAATAAATAAGTTTGTATCCAATGGGATCCTCTGCAACAGGATCATTATATTTGGATGTCCTTTGAATAAAAAAAAATTACATAAATGTTCTTTGTCAGGCAAGCCTGCATAAGACTGTCTCCTTGACTTCATGATTTCTATGGAAACTATTTATGGCACTTGAAGGAATGTCCTCACAGGAACTTAAGACTGGCATCAGTAACAATTCCACTCTGGCAACCTGGTATACAGAATCTAATTAATTCACAGAGGAGAAAATCTGTCGTTGAACAGTATATGTAAACAAACCTAACCAACAAGGCAGCAGGACAACGTAATACCCAAATCAAGGGTGGAATGTATGAATGCGGTAAAAAGTGGTTTGAGATCTAAAACGGGTCTTCACGACCTATGTCCTTTGAGGCTGAAAATATGAGGCATGAAGAGAGCACCCCATGCAAGTGTGCTTTCATCGGCCGGCTCAAGTCTGACATCGCCCTATTTTTAACCGGAGGTATGACGTGTCAAAATGGAGTACTCAGTCATATTTGGGTAGTTCCCCAGCATTGGTGGACACGTCTTAAAATACCGAAATTAATGCAAAGCACATAGCTGAATACAGAAACACCTTTAACACATTTCACGCCTTATGTGAGCTTTCGTTTTTGTGGTGAAGTCTCACTCGTTGAAGTGGGTTAATCGCAACATGGCAGTCAGCAACGTTTCCACCACATGAAATAATTTACAAAACTGTTTAGCCATGTTTATGGTTTGTTTAAAACCAAGTTTACTCCGTTTAGATTTAAGTATTGACCACCTGTGCGTATTCGGTCAACAAACCGGCCAAGTCATCAGCTAGCTTAGCATGCTAAGTGGGCAGCCTGAATGATTAGCCGCAGGAAGATGTGATTGTTGGTACATTATAGCGATTTTGTAAAGTGACAACTGCAAAGATACATTTCAAAAGGCGCTGGGCGTTTTTATGCATCAAATATGAGCAGTTTTAGCGATATGCGGCGGTGTACTCCAGCGAAACATTTTACATGCCACAATAGCCAACAGAACCGTACCAAATAGCTTGATATCAACAGTTAACCCTACGCCTGTGGTGCATTTCAACACACAGGCTCACAGTTACGGGGGAGAATGCACAAAATAAAGCTGTTGGTCACTTTTCAATTGAAATTAAACATATGTGAGAGTTCTAAGTGTTCGCAGCCTTCGTCTAAAAGCGCCATGAGCTTCTTGAGACGTTGTATACACGTATAAATAATGCAGGTTGAACGGGGTCAAGAAAATGCACTTTAAAATAAAAATAACAGAAATGTCATTCTTCTATCAACAGATTTTGTACATCTACACGTCAACGCGTGACAGTTTATGTATAGGATTTTCCGGCTGCTTCCATTTACGGTTTTGGAACGTTTGTATCCGCACAGCTATAGAATTTTCCGACGCGTTCTATTCAGGCCACTCGGTGCCGAGTTCGAATAGGCGGTAAGCGTGAGCCCAGTCACTGCCAGGCCCACTCACATGACTGTCAAAGAGCAATAGGCCGCGTTTCGAGCTAAGCTAGCCAAACATACACCCCTCAGACAACATTAATAGCGACTCTCACAGCAAAATCTAGCATTGCTGAGTGTGTCGCCCGGATTTTTCACTAAACCATGCGGTTTTGCACGAGAAATGGGCAGCGGTGAAGTTTGTGAGATTCGGCCGTCCATCATGGCGGACAGGAAATAACAGAACAAGCTTAAGCTACGAGCAGGAACATTCCACAGGAGCCGGTTCATGTTGCTGTGGCAGCGACGGGGCAGAGCTAATAGGCTATTCTGGATCTCTGATGGACGCATACCTCTTAAAAAGGTCCCAAACTAAGAGGTATGTTTGCAAATGAAATCTAAGTCGGAGAAATGTGTAATGCGTGCTGAGAGACCGGTGCACAAGGTCAATGTCCCTTCACGCTAGCTAGCTTTGCGGCTAACACTGGATATAACTATTTCAAACAGTGCAGTCAGCAAAACACGCTACCCATTTGACTTAACTAATGCGATATTATTGTAAACAAACATACTACGACATGTATTCGAAGCTTGTCAGAGGAAAAAAAAAAACAATGAGCGTTGCTAGTTTACCAACCTGTTTTCTTCGTCTGCGTTTTCTCGTTCTGGAACTGACTGTGGTTCTGATCATTGTTTACCGATATGTTCGATCGATCAGGGCCGTTCTCTGCTCCATGACTGATATATACTCCGGTTGCCCCTTCGCAGGGACGTTCCTCCATTTAACGCTAGCGCAAGTGACAGAATGTGCTCAACCGGTGCTCGGTGGACGAGGGGAGTTGAGACATTTGCACTGCCCAATCACCGCCTGCGTTTGGGGGTGCCAGAGAGAGGCGGGCGGTGTTTAGTGCGTCGCGATGCAAGGCGTGGAAGCTTCCCAGTCAAGGCCACAGGAAGCTGTCACGCAAACTCATGTAATCACCCTAGTGCTGTGTCAGTGCTGCCCGTGGTGGGTACTGCTGGGGAGTTTCACTCTTTAGTGAGTCGAATCTATTTGGTCACTACTTAGTGCCCCTTGCTGTCAGTGGGTGGCGACGAATGAGTGTGTGTCATGAGTGAGTCATTGAATTGTTATGCTTTAATCGACTCACATTTACGATCAAAGCCCTGTTATCAGTTTAGTACACATTTTCTAAGACCACAGAAAAAGAGCGTTTAAGCATTACACAGGTCCCTCACAAATTCCAGCAATTTCTTTTATTAATTTTGTGGGTGCTTTATAAAGCTACACACCTCAATTGTGCACATATATGCGTACATTTTTAAAAATATGTTTAATAATGCATTTTAATTCACTACCAGTAAAACGTTTTTGAACAGTAAGATTTTTTTAATGTTTTTAAAGAAGTCTCTTCTGCTCACCAAGCCTGCATTTATTTGATCCAAAATACAGCAAAAGCAGTAACATTGTGAAATATTTTTACTATTTAAAATAACTGCTTTCTATTTGAATATGTTTTAAAGTGTAATTTATTCCTGTGATCAAAGCTGCATTTTCAGCATCATTACTTCAGTCTTCAGTATCACATGATCCTTTAGAAATCATTCTAATATGCTGATTTGCAGTTCAAGAAACGTTTAATATGATTATTTTTATCAAAATTTGACAGTACATTTTTCAGGATTCTTTGATGAAGCGAAAGATCTAAAGATCATCATTTATCTGAAATAAAAAGCTTTTGTAACCATATACACTATACAATTCAAAAGCTCAAAAGAAGAAATTATAGAAATCAATACTTTTCTTTAGCAAGGATGCCTTTTGAATAAATTGATCAAAACATGTTACAAAATGTTACAAAAGATTTCTATTTCAGATACTTTCCATTCATCAAAGATACCTGATTTTCAACATAATAATAATAATAATAATAATAATGTCTTTTTGAGCAGCAAATCAGAATAATTAGAATGATTTCTGAAGAATCACGTGACTGAAATTGCTGGAATAAACTACATTTTTAAATATATTCAAATAGAAAACAGTTTTTTTAAACAGTAAAAATATTTTCAAAGTGTTACCTTTTTTGCTGTACTTTGGATCAAATAAATGCAGGCATGGTGAGCAGAAGAGACTTCTTTAAAAAACATCAAACATCGTACTATTCAAAAACCTTTGATGACTAGTAGTGTATATGTATGTAAATTTATTTTTTATTGGTCATTTTTAGTATATTTTTGAAAATATATTTAAAAAATATAAATCTACATTTTTATTGCCATTTAAAAATAATCACTTGAAAGTGCATTTTGTTCTCATTCAATTAAAACACAACGATCGATAAACTGTCGGATAGTGGGAAATCATATCAGCTAAAATTGTGTAGTGTTTGAGTGACATAAGCAAGACAAGGGGTTAAACATAAACACTTAAAACATTTATTTAAATCCATTTTATGCCCAAATTAAACCCCACCACTATAAGTATATGTGAGTTGTACAGTTTTGGTACATTTTCCTGGAAGCATAAATTCAGTCTACAGTAGTTTGCTGTATATACACATGCATATTTCTTATGCTGAACTGCCAACCTCTCACCTCAGAGTGCTTATCGAAAGCAATTGCCTGCCTATTTAAACTTACAGAGGTCAAGGTGATAGAATAAACCACAGATAGCCATGGTTATCCTTCTAGAATGCTGCACTTTGGACCAACACTCGTTTAACTAGCAGAGTGGGGGAAGATTGTAGATCTGGGGCAAGTTCTGTTTGTTCTCTGAGGATATGCTGACAGTTAATTGGAATGAGGACGTGATCAACTTTGAGACGTAATCCTATAGTTTATAGTCCTTTCTGACAGTGCTTGTAAAAGTTTAGGGTCTATTTTATTTTATTTATTTTCAGTGAGGATTTATTATCAAAAGTGACAGTAAAGCCTTACAATATTACAAAAATTATATTCAAAAAATTCATGAAGTCACTGTTTTTACTGCAGTTTTAAACAACTAAATGCAGCCTTAGTGAGCATAGGAAGCTTCTTTAAAAACACTTAAAAATTATACTGACCCTGAACTTTTGAACAGTAGTGTAGCATCAAACTAAGCCTTCAGATAGTCTCACAATATAATTTATACTAAATTAAACTGATATGTTTTCCCCCTCATATAAACTTATTTGCTAGATGTGATTTGCTATTTTTAGATGCTTTAAATTCCATGCATTCTCTTGAATTAACCAGAGGGGGGCAGACAAACACTGTTATGACAATCTGAAGTGTAATCTTTAATGTAGTCATACTAAATATAGCATTGTATTAGATCACATTTTTAATTAAGCTGTAATTGTTTATTTAACAGAATCTCAAAAACCTCATTGTTTTTATATATTTTTTTAAAATAACAGAATTATTTTTATTGTCCATTGGCATACAGTCTGACATTCCACTCATTATAATAAAGCAGGGGAAATGTTTCAACTATTTTTAGAGTGTCCGAATCCTTTGAAGAGGTCAGATTTCTCAGGATGGAATGACATGGACAACAACCTCTATGAACTCCCGTGTGAACTGTTGAACTCCTGTTCAGAGTGTTAGAGCTTGTTAAAAGCAAAACTTACTAAGTTCCACATTTAGGTGAAGCCTAAACAGCAGTTACAAATCAGACAGCCCTTTTGAAATCTCTAAATCACTATATTTTCACTTCTTGTTTTGTGTTTGAAGGTTGAGAATTCTCTCTAGGCGTCCCGTACTGCTTGTGTAATCAGCATTGGTGGACCTTCGAGCAAAACAACTCCAATTATAGCACAAACAGTTGATGCATGATTACAGTGTTTGTCAGATACCAAAATGCAGTTTTAATAGTGTATTCAAAACACCTTTTATGGTTGAGCATGTCAGAATGTGTTTTTCTATGAATCTCTTGGACTATCACAGCTGAAAATAATATGTTATGTGTTTTATAAGATTTAAAGAAAATATATAATGCGCATAGATGTGCAGTAAAACAATCATTCTCAGTATGAACTGATACTTATTTGAATATGCTTAGACATGTAATGTTTTAGGTGCAATTGTTTTAATGCATATATCTTCAGGGCAGTCAGAACTATGAAAGAAAGGTTACAGCTCGCATTCCTAGGACATAACAAGTATTACCTACAGGCCATGTCATCGCATCTTAAGTTCTGTCAAACACAGACTCCAGCCAGAGCATAAATCACATAACTCGGCTCTAGTAATCTAGCAATCTGGCAATCCTTGAGTGAAAGGCTGGCTCTTTTAATTGCAGAGGGCCGCTCAAATAATGCTAGTCCTCTGTCTCTGTAATGCTGCTATACAGGTATTGGGGCGACTAGCCTTGAGCGTGCCATCTTACCTTTGAAAGGCCAGGAGTGATTTCATATCCCTTGCGTCTTTTCAACACGCTTTCATCTGAACGCCAGTTAGTATCATTAACAGCTCATATTTCACTGTTCTGGAATGTACTGATAAAGTACTGTTTCAAAAACAAATGTGAATATTAAGAATTTGCTACAGTATGGATCAGTTCAAACATGGTAGTGCCTGTGGCATGTTTGTGAAGGTGCGCTCTTGCTTTGGTAAAGCTGAAAGGAAAATCATTAGGGTTGTTTACTTGATGTCAAACATGGAAACAATGAGGTGCAGGCTGTAAAAAGTCAGTTTGACTCTTGCACCCGCTGGCTGTCACCATGGAGACGAGCCCATCACAAATATAGCAGTACTTAGTCAGACAACTTTCATCTTAATCCAGGTAGTATTGTCTTCATGTGCATGCATTTTGATGTGCAAGATCAGATTATGTTTTACAGCAGCAAAAGTTTCAAAAAATAAGGCTTGCTGCATTACCAGTGATGCATAGGGTATAAAACCAATTCTCACACACATAGGTGGAGGGTGAACCAACTCCAGATTAAGATTAAAGCAGCCTGATCTATTAACTACAAACATCATAAACATCTCTTTTTAGTCAAGTACCATATATGGGTGTTATATATAGTGTCTTTTCCCACAAATTTTGTATGTATGCAAATTGTATAATATCCAAGGTACACATTTCTAGTAACTGTGCATATTGTATTTTCAGAAAGTGTTGAAATATTTGTCCTCTCCCCAAATTTGTGACTGAAACACAGTAATATGTAATTTAATAAGAAGGGTTATTTAGAACTTTTAAGATTTTGCTTACATCTACCATGTAAAAATATAATTTGCTATTTCATTCAAATGTTTTCAGAGGAAAATTAATAACAATTACAATTTTAACAATATTTTAAGTGTGATTTCTGAGATTTGTTGTATTTTGAATCCAGTTCTTCTTTGTAAAAGAAAAATAGTTGATCATACAGATTTCAAAGTTAAGGATTCATTAGTTTGAAAATACAGTTGAGGTCAAAAGTTTACACACACCTTGCAGAATCTTGCAAAATGTTAATTATTTTACCAAAATAAGAGGGATCATGTAAAATGCATGTTATTTTTTATTTACCACTGACCTAAATAAGATATTTCACATAAAATAGGTTTGCAAGTCCACAAGAGGAAATAATAGTTGAATTTATAAAAATGACCCTGTTTAAAAGTTTAACATTTTTTTTAGTAATAGTTGTTCATGAGTACCTTGTTTGTCCTGCTGTTCTTCAGAAAAATCCTTTAAGTCCCACAAATTCTTTGGTTTTTCAGCATTTTTGTTTATTTGAGCCCTTTCCAACAATGACTGTGTGATTTTGAGATTCATCTTTTCACACTGAGGACAACTGAGGGACTCATATGCAACTATTATAAAAGGTTCAAACACTCACTGATGCTTTAGAAGGAAAAACGATGCATTAAGAGCCGGGGGTGAAAACTTTTTGAATTTAAAGATCAGGGTAAAATTAACTTATTTTGTCTTCTGGAAAACATGTAAGTATCTTCTGTAGCTTCTGAAGGGCAGTACTAAATGGATAAAAATATGATATTTAGGGCAAAATAAGAAAAATGCACACATCTTCTTTTTGTTCAAAAGTTTACACCCCTGGCTCTTAATGCATTGTTTTTCTTTGTGGAGCATCAGTGAGCGTTTGAACCTTCTGAAATAGTTGCATAGTCTCTTGGTTGTCCTCAGTGTGAAAAGATGGATTTCAAAATCATACAGTCAATGTTGAAAAGGGTTCAAATACACAAAAATGCTGAAAAACCAAGTTTGTGGGACCTGAATGATTTTTCTAAAAAAAAAAAAAACAGCTATGACTCATCTTAATTCCTCTGATTGGCCATTGCATTCCTAAGCTCAACAGAATTGTGTGCAACATGAGCAGATCTTAATTTAATACCACAATCGACACTTTTCATAAATTTTCGCGTTGTTAACTGCAGACATAATAGATTTGATTTAATTGTGCAGGGGCATTTTTGTCCAGTTTGGTAGCATTTTCCTTATGTCCCTATGGCCAGGCGAAGGCTAAGCACACATATAAAGACACACAACATTTCTTTTCTTCTCTGCATTTCTTCTTTTCTCTAGCTGGATTTTTAAATTGGTGTAGGATGTACTTTGAAACAATTTTCACTCGGAACTTGCTAGCAAATTCCAAAAATAATTACAAAGAAACTGCAAGTAACACATTAAAGGAATAATTCATCCAAAAATGAAAATTTGCTGAAAATCTACTTACCTTCTGGCAATTCAAGACGTAGATGAGTTTGTTTCTACATCTAAACAGATTTGGAGAAATGTAGCATTACATCACTTGCTCACAGATGGATACTCTGGAGTGAATGGGTGCCGTCAGATTGAGAGTACTATTGGTCGAAGGTGAACTGTTCCTTTAAATGAAACAGGAAACTTTTAAGTAGAGAGACTAAAATTTGTTTCCTTATAAAACACACCAGTAATTTTTGTTTTACATGTTTGGCTAAACCTGGCATTGCATATTACAGATATTTTTGAGTTTTTTTAAAACATTGTTGACTTCTTTTAAAAGTCACTTTGGACAGCTGCACTTTCTACATGTATAAATGTAGTTGTAATGTAATTTGTAGTGCTTATACATTACATAATAACTTTGTGAAACATCCACAAAGATCTGTCTTCATAGAAGACTGAATGAAAGCTTGTATAGCTTAGAGTGGCTTTCTATCTAACTCTGTCTGGGGGTGAATCATTTCTGGGCCGCCTCTTTCTTTTACATGTGTAGATGGAACAGAAGCAGCCAGTGCTGTGAGTCAGGGAACCAAGAGAAAGATCAGCCCATCCTCCCCCGACAAGACACAACACCCATCTTTAACATAACCTCATCAAACCTCAGGCAGCCGTGCCAGCTAACAAGGGCAAGTGCAGATCGGGAGGCATGTGTCAACAATGTACTGTTGTACTCTTTTACAAGGGCTTGAATGGAGGGCCAAGGAGGTCCCAGACATTTCCATTACACTGGTACATGCGCCTGCAGCGATCGCAGCATATCGTTTGGGAAACCCCTACTGTAAATGAACAGTATAGCCAATCAAAACAAACTAAGAAACGCTGGAAGCCTTTCTAAGCCTTTTGTTGTACTGAACTGAATAGCAAAAGGAACGATTGTAATGTTAATTTTGCGTTTCTTGTACCTTTTAAGCTTCAGGAATGTATATGAGCATGACATGTTGTAAATGCATTTTTCTAGCCTTGATCCTGCAAAAATACTTGCAGTTGTGAGCACCTTTGTCCATCTTCGAAACACAAATTAAGATATTTGATGAAATCCGAGAGCTTTCTGACCCTGCATAGACAGCAACGGTACCACCACTTTCAAGGCCGAGAAAGGTAGTAAGGACATTGTTAAAATAGTCCATGTGACATCAGTGGTTCAACTATAATGTTATTATATGAGAATACTTTTTGTGCAGAAAGAAAACAAAAATAACAACTTTATTCAACAGTTTCTTCTCTTCTGTGTCAGTCTTTGGTCTGTGTTCGCAAGAGTACCACAACTGACACGTAAGAGAAGAAATTGTTGAATGAAGTCGCTATTTTTGTTTTTTTTCTGTGCAAAACACTGCTTTACCACTACTTGTGAGAGACATGAACAAATTTTAAAACAAAATAGCAGAAATGCAAGAACTTTCATTAAAGCATTAGTGGCTGGTAGCCTACAGTAACAGAGCCAAAAAATGTTGTAGAGAATGTTGTAACAAATTCATGTTTTCCACGTGGACCTCTAATTTCCCTGCATACTTCTCAAGCCTCACCACCCCTTTAAAAGCATGTATCTAAATAATTGTGTCACTGTCTTCTAATAACTGCCAGAAAGCAGCTTTTCATTATCTAACCTCAGACTCAAGATTTACAAATCTTTAGACAATTCACAGTTATGGCCAGGCTATCTCTAGTTCTCCCATGAGCGCACGGCTATCTAAAGGAACCTTGATTTATACATGGCGACTGGTAATTGCTAGTGTCTTCCCATATGTCAAAAAAGGACGAAGGCAGGGATGGGTTTTAAGAGCGTGCTTGAAGTTCTCCTACAAGACAATTAATCTGCCAAACCTTCTTGTAAATCATCATTGTTTATGTGTTGGACTACATCACTTAGTCTGGGGCAGTAGGTGATTCATGTGTGCAAACGTTTCCATTACAAATTAATCACATGTTGCTGGTTTTGGAGTGAAGAGAATCACATTCGTGTGGAACAACTGACTTAATATAAATGCAAGGAATATTGTACGTCCTTACATTCAAATTCAATTCTGCATCCTCTATGCTACCTTAAAGGATTAGTTCACTCCTGAATAAAAATGTCCTGATAATTTGCTCACCCCCATGTCATCCAAGATGTTATTGTCTTTCTTTCTCCAGTTGAAAAGACATTAAGGTTTTTGAGGAAAACATTCCAGGATTTTTTTTCATATAGTGGACTTCAATGGGGATCAACAGGTTAAAGGTCCAAATTGCAGTTTCAATGCAGCTTCAAAGGGCTCGACATGATCCCTGCCGAGGAATAAGGGTCTTATCTAGCAAAATGATTGCTAATTTTCTAACAAAAATAAAAATAATAAAAATCATTTAAATACTTTTTAACCACAAATGTTCATCTTGCACTAGCTCTGCGATGCATGTCGACTTCACGTGTTACGTCATCAGATTGGAAGGGTCACACATGGTTAGTTCCTTGTTTGTGTCCTTCGGTTCAAAAAGGGCAAAAAACAGCATCTCATTTACTCCTCCAACTTCAAAATCGCCCGACATCGGTGTTTTTTTGTAAAGGGTGTTTGATTTTCTTTGCACGTTTGCTTTGTAAACACTAGGTGCGTTTACATGTAGCATTGTAATCGGTTTAAGTTCAATCTGAATTAAAATGCTTCATATAAACACCTCAACTGGAATAAAAATGCTCAAACCGAATTAAACTGTAATCTGTTTAAGAGGGGTGGGATAAACCTTTCTATTAACCGAACAAAATTAAAATTCTGCCATGTAAACGCGATTACTTTGCGTCCACTTCAAGGTGTTGCGCCAAGTTGGGGGGCATTCGCGGGCTGTGGCCCCGTTCATCCTCTCCCCTCCTTTGCTAATCGAGATGGAGTTCGAAAGCGAAAGTAAAACCGATAAAATGGTGCGCATAAGAAAGCGACTGCATGCGTTCACATCATCAACTGCACGTGATCACAGATTGTACGCTTTGATTCATTGCTCAGCAACTCTTGGTAAGAAATCGTGTTTTTGTTGCATTTAACTACAGTAAAACTTTTTATCTGTGCAACTTAGTTATTTGAAACTGCAAACTAGAAATCAATTTGGTTCTGTGTGTGGTACGATAGAAGACGGCTGCATGATTTCTATGAGTGAGTATATGTCGTGTTCTAGCCACATGACTGAGCGCTCAAATTAATGCAAGGGATTCAAATATTAGTCTGTTTATTCTAAGTGCGAGCAGCTATTAAAAATATTAACGCAAATACTGGCGTTTTTTCCTCTGGTGATTTGTATTTGTTGTCATTGTATGCTATTAGCGTGTCCCAAATTTGAAAGCGCCGGCACATATAAACACCATACCGGATTAGATATTGTCTCATGTAAACAGTCCACCGAATCTTTCAGTCGGAATGATTTTAATCGGAATGACAAAAAACTGTACACGTAAACGTGGCTACTGGGTTGGTACTTCTGCCTATGTCACATGTGAACTTTCAAACGTGACTACATAATGTGTGAAGCCGAGCTAGTGCAAGACAAGCATTTGTGGTCAAAAAGTATTGACTAATCTACTATATGACTAATCGTTTCTCTAGATAAGACCCTTATTCCTTGGCTGGGATCAAATAGAACCCTTTGAAGCTGCATGGAAACTGCAATTTGGACCTTCAGCCCGCTGATCCCCATTGTAGTCCACAATATAGAGAAAAATCCTGGAATATTTTCCTCAGAAACCTTAATTTCTTTTCAAAATGAAGAAAGAAAGACATGGGATGAGTAAATTATCAGAACATTTTAATTATGGAGTGAGCTAATCATTTAATTCAAAACCATTAAAATTACAATTTAAAATGCATTCTCAATTCACTTCTGAATATTGCACCAACCTGCTTTGCCAATAATTGAAATGATGAGCTGGGAATCCATTCTTACTGGTTTGAAGGGCAGTTCAGGTTAAGTGTACAGCTCAAGGGTGCTATTTAACCTTTGACATGGCCATCAACGGTTCAAAGCTGTTACAATTATAAACCACTCTTTGGCTGACAGGTTAGATATTGAGTGAAAAATTTGATTTTTTATTTTTTTTTTTAATTCAATAATCATTTTAGATATAGCTGAAAGGTGGTTTTGTTGCATTGTTTTTGGTAGTATTCATTGCTTGTAAAAGAAAAAAAATCATGTTATTTTAAGTATTCCAGTTCCCAAACCTTGCAAACAAACCCCTCAATTACCAAGTACATCAGTCTCTCCTTTCTGTGCTCATGACCCCTAATTTTTCCTCTCATGACCATTGAGAAAAAGCGCCAAAAACAATTACACTGACATTCCCACGCTCTCATCTGTCTGGCTGCAGTACTGCTGTCTGTTTTTTGTCTTTACTTACCTTGGTGTTTTCTGTTGCATTTGGGGATTATTATGTTTATCAGGTCAACAAAGCTGTCCGACATCCAAAGTCTCATTGATTTCATTCCCGTTTGAGTGTAAAGTCCCAAAGCAGCCTGTAATTAGCATGCAAAGGTTGTGGCATTTTACAACTAATTTCAAATTATAGAGCAAACACAGTATGACACAATCCAGAGCCCTGTGTTTAAACAAACCTGCATTTTGGATTATAATTGCAGAACAAGAAAAGGAAGAGGATGTTGTAATTCCTACTTAAGCAACTATATTTTCCGCTAACAAAAACTGATTTGCCTTTCACTGGAGATCTGGAAAACACCCCACGCCCATAAGGGACATCAAGTCAACACGTCTATCGGTCAAAACATGTTATACAGTAGCTAAATGGCTTAACTAATCAGCTACTAGGAAAGGGGATGTTCTTCAAATATCCTTTTGTCTTGGTTTTTGATGAAGGTGCAAATCTGATTATATATCTGTCACTGTAAATGTGCAAATAGACTTGGTCCGGCTAATTGTGTAATGTTAAAAACTGGCTTGAAAGATGGCCTAGTCGCTAGTTTTGGTATAACATGAGCTTATTGCATTGTGTGCAAAATGTCAGTCAGACACCTACACCTATTGCTAAAGTCATGATTGGGCAGTAAAAGCTGGACAGGAAGGAAGCAATGTCTGAAATGGCGTCTCATTTCTTGTTTAAAGGTTATTGCACCGCCACCCACTGCTGATATGATCTTAGCTGTTAGAAAGCACTCTTAAGGCACAGGTTTGACTGGAGGCTTGAAAATTGTAAAATAGCCACCGCCCAAGAGAAGATCGAACACTTTTGCAATTTTCACCTGACAGCAGGTCTGTGACTTTATACTACTGAGTTAAAAGGAATCATTTAGTCAAAAATGAAAATTCGGTCAAAATTTACTCACCCTCATGTCATCCCTGCATGATTTTTTTCTTCTGTAGAACATAAATGGAGCTATTTTGAAAAATGTTGATAGCCAAACAGTTTCTGTTCCCATTGACTTCCATTGTAACCTTGTAACCAAAACTGGTTACCAACATTCTTCAAAATATCTTCTTTCATGTTCCACAGAAGAAAGAAAGTCATTCAGGTTGGGAACAACATTAAGGTAAGTAAATGATCAAAGCATTGTTTCTCACAAGCTTGGAGTTTCTTGGCTATAATAACAATATAATCTTGACTTGTGTGGAAATAAAATGCTTCCCATCTTTTATTTTTGACATCAAATTCATATGATTTTAATCATCATTTTATTAAAGGAGAAGTCCACTTCCAGAACAATGATTTACAGATAATGTACTCACCCCCTTGTCATCCAAGATGTTCATGTCTTTCTTTATTCAGTTGCAAAGAAATAGTTTTTTGAGGAAAACATTTTAGCATTTTTCTCCGGCTTCAAACGATTCCAAATGTGGTTGTAAACGATCCCAGCCAAGGAAGAAAGGTCTTATGTAGTGAAACGATTGGCTATTTCCATAAAAATAATACAATTTATATACTTTTTAATATCAAAACACTCGTCTTGTCTTACTCTGCCTAAACTCTTTTTTTTTTTTTTCTTTTTTTGGTTCATGACAGTTAGGGTATGTTGAAAAACTCCCATCTCATATTCTCCTTCAATTTCAAAATCGTCCTATATTGCTGTTTTACCTTTTTTGTTAAGGGTGTTTGATCTTCTTTGCATGGTCACTTTGCAAAGACTGGGTCAGTACTTCTGCAGCGATGTAGGATGATTTTGAAATGATTTTTGAAAATACGAACAAAAAATACAAACTGTCTTGAGCCAGAATACACAGAGTTCAGGCAAAGCAAGACAAGATGAGCATTTGAGATTAAAAAGTATTTAAGTTCTATTTTTTTTAAAGAAAAAAATAAAACGATCATTTCGCTAGATAAGACCCTTCTTCCTTGGCTGGGATTGTTTACAACCACATTTGGGATCGTTTGAAGCCGCATTTAAACTGCATTTTGGAAGTTCAAATTCAGGGCACCATAGAAGTTCATTATATGGAGAAAAATGCTGAAATGTTTTCCTCAAAAAACATAATTTCTTTACGACTGGAGAAAGAAAGACATGAATATCTTGGATGACAAGGGGGTGAGTACATTGTATGTGAATCTTTGTTTTGGAAATGGACTTCTCCTTTAATACAGCATGAATTTTATTAGTATGAAAAAAAAAAGTCCAGTGTATTTACAGACAATGTTGTAAAATGTACAAATTTTGTCCTGAAGCAAAACCTTGTGTATATCTTGACCCTTACAGTAATAGAGACCTGCAATAAATAATTTCAGATTTGAGACCACATTACATGTTGGTTGGAAAAACATCTCCATTTCTTATTCACACAAAATATTGAATAACAGATGTCGGCTAGTTAAAATTTCACACTGTTGTCCACTTTCAGTACACAACACATTTCTGCATTACAAAAAAACACACCTGAGTTCAAGTAGGGGATACAAGGAGCTGTTTGCGAGTGAGAATAAAAAGCCAACCGAAGCCCTTAACTCAGTCATCACAGGTAATAATTGTAAAATATCTGTGTTCCTTTTCCCCACCTTTGAAGTGAGGTGGCTACTGTCTGTTCTTGCCCCGTAGGAAGCGCACATTAGATTTATGACTTTGCAGACAACCAAATTACACTGTCCTTCGCTGCAGCCCAGGAAGGCCAGTAATCGCTTAATACACAACAGCTAATTGTGGCCATGCAGAGATATAGAGTTTATGTGACACATGATAAGTGTTTTTCCATCCCTCTGGCAGAGAAAAGGTGTAAAGGCAAATTGGTAAAAGAGGCTTATCTGATAAAGCTGTAATTTGTCATGAATGTTCCCATTTTTCTCTCAACACCCAGGACACAGCTTAGACAATCCATCTCGATCAAGGTTGAGGAAAAAAACTGGGAATGCATTATGAGTGACCAATGTTTTAATAGTTCATAACTATGAATTCTACTCTGCAGGATTCTTTACTTGTAGACATAATTCTATTTAGAAGCATATGCTCCTAAAATACACTGTTTCTTTATGCTGAGGATTAAGGTTCTTAATTCCCGCCCTTTTGTTTTTTTTAAAATCTGTAACTGTCAAGAAATTCTTTCAAAGCAGCTCCTGACCAGTTTTCTTGAGCTCAACCAGTCAACGACACAGACTGTCAACAGTCTCTATCCACCTTATTATTCAATGCGGAAGTAAGCTTATTGCTGGTAACGAGAAGAATAACAAAGTGCAGTAGACGTTAAAACTGTTCGCACTACAAACCATTGTGTTCATAATTAAGATAATACATTAAAATAATATGGTAAGACTCACCAGTTTGCAATATATCAAGCAGCAAAACGAGCTGTATTTTACAGCTAAAAACTGCTGGAAACGAATGAGACTGGAAGCCAGACACATTTACAAATGGCTGTGCCCCCTCTTATGGGAAAAATAAGGTTGATAGGTATTTGAAATGCTTGTAAATATGTCTACAGTTTTTAACTTTTCAATTTTATCTGGTTGCAAGTTGTACAGTTCTAATCTGATTCTTTTAGAACCCCTTTTTCTTTAAAGAATAGTTCACCTAAAAATGCAAATTGTCTTAATTTTTCTGTTTTTGCAGGGATGCCTTAGAAGAACCATTTTGTCAGTGAACAGTTCTTAAATGAACCATTTTAAGAACATTTTAAATATCTAAAGAACCTTTTCTGGATTTGAAAGGTTCCATGGATGTTCAAGGTTCTTCATGGAACCACTGATGCCAGTAAAGAACCTGTTCACTGTCCTGCAGATTTTAGTCTTTAACCCTTATTAAACACACCTAAATCAGCTAATTAAGGTTTTCAGATTCACTAGAACTTCCAGGCAAGTGCATTGGAGCTAAAATCTGCAGAACATTGTTCCTCCAAAGAGCAGAACTGGACACCCCTGCCATTTAAGAATGATTTTGGGTTTCCCAAAGAATCTTTCATTAAACACTTCTTGTAAAAAGAACCATTTTTTGTTAAATGTTCTTAATGGATCCATGGATGACAATAAAGAACCTTAATTTTTAAGAATGTGTCTAAACCCGTTCCTGAAAGTCCACTATCCTGCAGAGTTTAGTTTCCAACCCTTATTAAACACACCTAAATCAGCTAATTAAGGTCTTCAGACTTGCTAAAACTACCAGGAACCAAGTGTGTTGGAGCTAAAAGTTGCAGAACATTAGTCCTCCAGAATTGGAAACCCCAGCCATAGAAGAACCATTTTGGGTTTCCCAAAGAATCTTTCATAAAACATTTCTTGTAAAAAGGAACCATCGATGCAAATAAAGAACCTTAATTTTTGAAAGTGTACTACAGAGGTGTCCAAACCTGTTCCTTGACGGCCACTCTCCTGCAGATTTTAGTTTCCAACCCTTATTAAACACTTAAATCAGCTAATTAAGTTCGTCAGACTCACTAGAACGTCCAGGGAAGTGTGTTGGAGCTAAAATCTGCAGAACTTTAGTCCTCCAGGAGCAGGATTGGACACGCCTGCCATAGAAAAACCAATTTGGGTTTCCCAAAAAATCGTTAATTAAACATGTAAAAAGAACAATTTTTGTTAAATGTTCTTCATGAAACCATAAAGAACCGCTATTTTAAAAAGTGCATCCCTCTAGTTGTTTTTGTGAAACACAAATATGAATGCACCCTGATTCTATCCATAAGGAGGAAACATCAGTACATAACTGTCAAAACCAAACATCGGCTCATTTTCACACACCTTGGAGTTACGTGCATCTGTCAGCTTTGCAAATGCCATTCCTCATTTTCGGCACGGTTTAGTTGGAAAGATCAGATCCTGTGTGTTGAGGAGGTGTGTCAAAGCCTGTTGACTGATGTCTACGCTTGCCTGGAGGGCACTTGTAAACACAGAATACACCTTTGCTTATAGGCAGCTGGCTCACGTGACACATCCACAGATTGCCTTTAAAAACCCCTCTCACCCTTTCTGAGACTGACAGATCTGCTCTAGAAGGTGAGGAGAGGATTTCAACATGTGGATGTTTTGCAAAGCTAACTCTTTATAGTTAGGACAAAACAACTCTCATCTCTCATACCAAAGCTAAGATTTTGCAAAGGACAAAAATCAAAAATCGACAACGATGAGTCTAGGCAGCACCAGTACAGAATCTGAAGTTTCAGAAGATGAGTTGGAAGATTGTCCTTTGGGTCAGGATGACGATTGTAGCGATGCAAAGATTCGTTCAGAGCACTCAGTGTCATCCAGTGACACAGAGGACCGCAAAGCGGTCAAGAGGCGTACTCGACCCAAGCGCTCCAAAGCACGGAGAGTTGCGGCCAACATCCGAGAACGTAAGCGGATCCTAGACTACAACCAGGCCTTCAATGCCTTGCGCACTGTCCTCAAACATGACCTTAGTGGAAAGCGTCTCTCCAAGATCGCCACTCTCCGCCGTGCAATCCACCACATTTCAACACTGTCTTTATACCTGGGGACGCATTCAGACACTGAACCACATGCACTTCCGTGTACCCATACGGAGTGTTACCACCAACCAGAAGACAACATTTCTCTGCCTAGGAAGGCAGGAACTTTCCAGGAACCGATGGACAACTACATTCCCCATCAGCCAGAGCCTCTCACAGTTTCTCCAGAGATACCTGGGATCTTGTACCAGGACATATCAAACTCTATACCAACTCCACACTACACCCACTGCACAAACAGTCACGGACGCTTCAGTCACCACTGGGAGGACCAAAGCAGTGATTGCTACAATGGAGGACCTGGATGTCAACCTGGGACGAAGGTCACCTGTCATCAAAACCATTTGGACACTTATGCAGACTCTGCTAACCCGTCTTTGGCTTGGCAGCTGGGTTACCTTCAATATCACGGATACCAGCAATCCCTGAGTATGCACTGACTAACTTTTCTCATGCTAGTGTTGTGTTGAAAGCATTAGCAATTTGTAAATATATTAATAATGTGAAGATTATGGTCGGATCCATTTCTCAGGTTCAAAAATATACTGTATATTACAGCAAATGCCTTTGAATAATCTCCTTCTGTATGTGCTTGTTTATTGTACATTCTAGATTTTGTTACTGCATAATAATTCAAACCATTTTTTTCATATGCACAAATCCCCAAATAAAGCAGCTTATTATAAAACTGTCTTTGGCTCTTTTCAAACCACTGTAGTTGAAAGTATAAATATCTTTTACATGTAAATGTAATGGAGTTTATGAATACTTCTTTTACCCAATTAAGTGCAATCCAATACATTTAGATTAAAACCACTGGAATATTCAACAATATTATAATTAACATTATTTGTATAGTAATAGTTGATTCTGATCTATGTTAATATGGAAGTTTGTTCCTGCCTCATAGTAAGTAATATATCACCACTAATTTTTTTTTTCCTCACTGCACTTTCGTTTCTCCTAAAATAACTGTGAATCTCACAATGTGACCATGTATAGTATGTTGTAATATGCTTTCCAATCTTGCTAGCTTTTTATCTTCCTACTTTGTTTCCAATAATTTTGCCTTTTATATTTCACACTGTAATTTGACTGTTTATTGGTTTTATAACTTGATTTATTTTTACTTTGAGTAGCGGATGTAAAAGTCAAGAGTGCTAGTAATGCAGAAAATTTGTTAAACTGATTTCTTTGAACTCTTGAGGGAGGGAGAAGACTGCAAAATTCCTTTATAGAATGTGTTAAATTGTGGAAAAACTAACACTTTAACACAAATATATAATTTCTGTCAGTGTCAGATATAACGTTGCATTGCATATTGTGGCATTAAGCTTGATTTCTGTTAGTATTTTTATTTTTTGTTGTAATTGCAAAACTTATTCTGCATGTCAGGCATAATTTTCAAGTTGCACAGGCAATAAATGGCTACTGACAGGGAAAATAAATGACTGCAAGTTTTGTATCAGTGCAACAAAAAGCACACATATATACATTTGTAGCCTAATATAGGCTAATTAAATACAAAGCATGATTACTGAAACATGAAGTCACAATCAGGATTCTATTTTCAAATGTATTTGTTGTATTTTAACATTTGTTGTGCATCTTTGGAGATTTCACTTTACACAATTTTATGCAGGTGAAGAATTCAACACTTTAATGCATTTCCTCATTAAGAGTCAGAAAGTACTTCATAAGATTGTTCCGACTCATTGAGGTTTGCAAATTAGCAAATGTCTTAAAAAAGTAACAGATTTAATAGAGAAGTAATTCCAGCAGAAGGGGGCAGTGATAGTCTCCCCCTCAGGACTGAGGGAGGTGATTCCAGTAAGATGGGGGAACCAGGAACAGGAAGGAGCTCAGCGCTGCCCTCAAGGCAGTTATGACTCAGCTTTGTCTCTTGATCACGTCCAGTCAGGGGAACTTTGTCAGATTCTGTTCCTCTCCGCCCCCTTCGCATGGTGTGATGACAAGTCTTTCGCTCGTGACAGAACTAGCAGCCAAGTAACTAGTAACCACTGCCTATTTTGTACAGTAATTTCAAAAGCATTGCTATTTGAGTCAGTAGAGCTCAAGTTCAGAGCTCAGTCAGAGTGAACCAAATAACAGGTTCAAATTGCAAGGAAGGATTGTGGGAAAGTATTTGTGAATGAAGTCATGCCAAACACCCTATGAAAAGTGTCTGTTTTTGACTTGCAGGTTGCGTTTTAGGTCATTACACATTTGGGCCACTTGAGGGCAGCAAATACATACAAGTCTAAAGGGCATCAACACTTACTTCATCAGACCTGTTACAAACACATACAGTTTAGGCTTTTTTGTTTTGTTTTGTTTTGTTTTTCAAGCAGGATCTGAACTTGGTTGACCTGTATATTTCGGGTTAATCTTGCTGAATTTGCAAGCTGTTATTGGATTAGCAGCAAAGATGAATAAATAATTCACCCCAAAATATAATCTCCTCAACCTCATGTAATTTTCGACTTGTTCTGGTCTGTAATACAAAAGGAGTTATTTTCTAACTTTAGTATATTTGGATGTCATAAAGTCAATTAAACGCAATTCAGAGAATTGTTTCTAAACACATTATAAATGTTAGAAATATAATGCTGAAACATGTTACAAAGACTGTGAACTATAGTACTGAATTGTGGAGGTAAACCGTTTTTAAACAGTTTAACTGTTTTTTCCCCATGTTTTTGTCCAGGATTTAAATTTACTTGTATTTGACCGTTGAGAGAGGCGGCAGTTTTCCCGCGAGTGGGCGTGGCTTCGGGGTGCCCCCTATGTTTGAGAGCAAAGCTTATTTTTTCTAAATTTTGACAACTAATTTATTTACTTGGTGTTTTTTTTTTATCATTCAACTTTGGCTGGGTGTTTAATAACACATCTGTGGTGGGACAAACTCAGAACACACATTTAATACAGCTTACACAGACTTTAATAGAGAGTTTGCACTAAAGTCACGATTTGGTCAGTTACCCGGATGCGTGGCTATATTGGCATACTGGAATGTAAACAACAGCATGGATTGCAAGGTAAATGTACTTCTGAATATGTTATTCTGCTAATTTATGCTGTCTAACCCACAGAAAAAACATGTGGAAGCTGCTAAGGATTTAGTAAGCAGGAAAGGGTGCAATATTTTGACAAACTAAATAGGTGGTAAAGATACGTACGAGCTATATTAATTGTGACCCTGGAACACAAAACCAGTCATAAGGGTCAATTTTGTTAGGATAGTACTAACTATTTGAAACTAACTATTTGAAAATCTAGAATCTTAATCTAGAATCTCAAAATACTGAGAAAATCACCTTTAAAGTTGTCCAAATACAGTTCTTAACAATGCATATTATTAATCAAAAATTAAGTTTTTATATATTTACAGTAAGAATTTTACAAAATATCTTCATGGAACATGATCTTCACTTAATATCCTAATGATTTTTGGCATAAAACAACAATCCAACACAACACAAATGTTGTCCAGATTCTTGCCCTGGAAATTCTGGTTCAGTTTGGCCTTTTGTTCCTCAGACAGTTTGTTGCTCTGTTCTCCTTAATTTCTTTTAACGTTTGGCAGTCTATAGTGCTCCAAATGTTGTTCCCGGTCCGACCGATTAGTACAACTCAAAACATGACAATAATTGTCAATTTTTAGCAGCAATAATCAGCAAAATATGCAAGTTTCATTTGATTCACTGGCGTTGTTTACGTTTAGTGCTGCCAATATGGCCAATTGATGACGCGTTGTGAAAACACTCTATAGATTTTTGAGAGCTACAAGTTTGAAATAACGTGACAGTGAGTAAATAATCAGAATTTTAATTTTTGGATGAATTATTCCATTGACCTTTAGCTTTCCCCTTCCCAAAATCCATTGCCATTGCTTTATATATACCTCTGATTAGTATTAAACCTCCGCACTTGAATTCCATGATACCATTACCACAAAGTTCACATTTATTTTTACTTTATTTTTTCGTCTAGGGCTTATTATCATTTCATCAAATGACAGGGTTGAATAAGTTCATGTATTTGCCATGAATCCTTTTAAGGTCTCTGTTTTCTGAGAAGCTTCTTTCAGACATTTTATATGACTAATACAGCACGTCAATGCGAGCATAAACAATTTAAGACTAACAAAAGCCAGCTACGGCATAGATGACAAATGATTTCATTGCCACATAAACAACCCTGTGAGCAGCAAGTCTCATGTTTTTCAGAGTCCAGCTGACATTGGAGTGCACACACTCCCTGATGGATTGGGCAAAGGCTAACCGCTAGCCAGCTAAATGACAGATTGCACAGTGACAGTGGAGATGATCACTGTCAGGTTCACTGTCTTGTACAGAGGAGGCTCTTTCATCTAGCCTGGTCTAATGAGCCCATTATAGGCTTGTGCCATTAGACTCCAGACTAAGAAAATGACCTACGTGACACTGTTTGAATGAAAATAGGGATATTGATCAGTGACCTACAGTAACTGTAAAAAGGTGTTTATACTGACAGGGATTTACACTGAAGCTTTTTGATGCTTATTTTGTAACATGAGTGTATTTCTAACAGTGTGAGTGACAGCAACCTGTAGGCATTTTCAGTGCCGCAAAAATGCAAATGAGTAGCAAGTTCATAAAAATGATTACCGTGAGCAGTTTCACCTCTGCCTACACACACAAGTTTAGGAGCAGTGTATTTATTTTTTTAAAGAAATGAATACTTTTATTCAGCAGTTATGCATTTGAATAAAAGTGACAGTTTATTATGTTATAAAATATTTTTTTTTGAACTTTCTTTTTACCTAAAAAAAGGGATAGTTTTCACAAAAATATTAAGCAGACATTTTTATTTACTTATTTATTTATTTTTTCAAATCAGAATAGAATGACTTCTGAAGGATCATGTGATACTGAAGATGGGAGTAATGTCTTCCGAAAATTTAGCTTTGCCATCGTAGGAACTAGGTTTGGGAGATAAATCGTTGCATCGCAAATCGAGTAATGGTTCCTTATCGATTCTGAAATTTTCCGAATGAACCGTGATTCTCTCTCAAATCAATTCTGAGCTTAGTTTTGAACAGCAGATGGCACTGCATGTTTTAGAAACAGCCTTACTCTGCTTGCTTCCAATTCCTTAAACAAACTTGTTCCTAAAATAATCATTCATAATGTTCTAGAGAGAATCACGATTTCAGAATCAGTCCACGAATCGCAATGCTTTGATTATTAAAATACAATACTATTATTTTAAATTATAATATATCACAGCATTACAGTTTTTCAACTGTATTTTTGATCAAATAAATGCAGCCTTGGTGAGCATAAAATACGTTAAAGGGGTCATTGGATGCAAAACTCACTTTTACATGTTGTTTGAACATAAATGTGTGTTGACAGTGTGTGTACGCAACCACCCAGTGGTGTTTTTTTTTTTTTTTAAATCTTTATAAGTAATATCCCCTTTTTAAAATCAAGCCATTTTTAGCATCTTGTCTGTGTGACGTCACAAAAACCCATCCCGCTCCCACAATAGTTGATTAACACGGCCATCTTACCTTAGACTTGCCCTAAGTGAGCTGAGAACAGTCTGACCGGCATTGTGTCGGCTTTGGTGCAGGGGAAGAAAAGAATGTTTTCGATTGAGGTGTTCTGTTGTTGGATGTAGTAATGAACATAGCAGTCATCATTTACTCTCGACATCTGAGCCGCTGAAGACAGAGGATTAACATTACTTTCGTTTTTGAAGGCAATGCGCACGGCGATCTAAATAAATGTGTCTGTGTTTGCGCGAATCATACGTGATCCAGCTTCATCTAGAGCAGAAGTGACTGTAAGAGGTTTTTATGCATCCTTGCAAATCACCATTCTTAATAATGCGCTAGTTAGGAAATTTTGTGGCTAAATGCGGCTAAAGTAAACATGACTCCACACAAGAGAGGGGTGGGGTGAGCAGAGCTCATTAGCATTTAAAGGGGTCATCGGGTGCTAAGTTCACTTTTTCATGTTGTTTGAACATTAATGTGTGTTGGCAGTGTATGTACAAATCTACCCTGTAATGATAAACATCCATGCAGTGGTTTTTAATTAATCTGTAAAAATAATATCCCCTTTTTCAAATCGAGCCGTTCTCACCGACAGAGGCCGCTCCCACAATAGTTGATTGACATGAGCTCTTACCTTAGACCAGCTGTCACAGTCCAGTAACTTTCCATGTTTTGATGCCAGAG
>JAHKKF010537522.1:33491-69271 GCA_019740295.1 Labeo calbasu
GGCACACCAACTTTCAAGGATCAACATTTCCCCCACCCCTGCTGTAACACAAAAGGACCCCCGCCCACAACATCTGGCAACATACAGGCTTCTGATGACAGTGACTCAGAGGTGGAGTTTTGACCTTTCCACTAAGGTACACCTAGTTACTTATCTGTGGTAATTCGCAACTCGTGTCTAAAGATAAATAGCTGTGTTCTGTACGTTTCACTCTTGTAAGATCATTTTCTTCCAAATACAATAATTGGGTATATGTCACCTGTCACCAACGTCACCTGACCAAACCTGGAAAACAGGTCTCATTGCTTCCGCTTGTCGGAGAATGTATAGACCAATTTGTAGTAGACATCGCAGTTACATCAACTGCAGCAGCGCGCGCATAGTGTTTGCAGAAAAACACTGGTAACAAGTGGAGGTAATCGGGTAAAATCCATGGAATAAACCAAACAAATCAAATGTCAAAATTGGAATGCAAATAATTTTATAGAATACTGTCATCAAAGAGGCCATTTGAAGCTAAATGCAAATGTTTAAACGGACATACTATGGAAATATAATTTAAAGCAAAACTGGATTTAAACAATAGGTCTACATAATATTCACATATGCTGTTCGTAGGGGACGTATTGTATTATCCCTACAGTTACAGCATAAAATATTATTAACTAAATACTATTAACATTTTTACATAATATTTATTTTACTTCACAATTCTGACTTTTTTCCCCTCCTAATTCAGACTTTATAACTCGATTTAACTCAAAAATAATGAGTTTGTAATTTCTGAAGGAATAAAGTCAGAAGTGTGGGATATAAACTCCTATTCTGAGCTGAGGGGAAAAGAGAGAATGACGAGTTGTTTTTTCCTTTTTAGAACTGTGAGATATAATCGGAGATTCTCGGAATTGCGAGAATAAAGTAAGAATTTTGAAATATAAAATCAAATTGACCTTTTTTATTCTTTTCTTCCATGGCTCCTTAGACTGCTACTTGAAAACCGTCATTTTCTGCCACCAGATATGCTCCGCCCACAAAAAACGTAATCAATGTTTCGGATCTGTAAGACTATCTCACTATCTAACGTCAATTTCGTTGAAGAGCAGTGTTTATCGCTGGGTGACAAGCTCTTGTAATATGCTTAGAATATCTAATAAATATAATCTTTTTAAATCTAACTATTTTGTTCCGTATCCGTGTAATTCTCTAGCCGGTTTTCTGCAACCATGATGCGCGCGCATCCCGAATGTTTACAAACAAAATAGCAGATTAAATAATGGCGATATAAATTTACCTTTTAAAGGTAATTAGTTAAATTAGATAGCTGTGTTTATTATTGTCGTTTTATTCGACTTTTATATATAAATGTTAGCGAAAAGAATAAAAATAAAAAACTTTTATATATCAGTCTTCACATGTGATGGAAATCGGATATGATTATCTTTAGTGTCTACTTTGAAGGCATCTTGAGTAAAACAGATTCATATTTAACGAGGCATATGCATCGCTATTTTGAGCTTCTGTTAAGATACTTGGACATTCTAAATCTGGCAACACTGTGCATGTAGGTTGCACACGTGCTTCTCAAGGCTGGTTCATACAAACTATCGTTTACTTGTGTGGAGCGTCTGAAACTCCATCTCTGCATGTTGTTGTGAGTTTGGGTTTGTTATAAGGTTCATCTGGGAACGCAACATGCGCCATTTCATCAGATTTGTAAGGTAAATCGTTTATACACCTACACAAACACACAAAATAGCTCAAAACTTCACTTGTGTACACGTTTTACACGTTTACACGTTTAATGTCCACATATTCATGACATTACAGTGAATGTAGCATTTCTGTTGTGAAGAAATGGACGAATATTAAAGATTAACTGGATATTTGACTTAAATGTTGTTTAGTCAACATTAAACAAGGATTATATCGCGCAGTAGTGTGTAAAAAGCAATCGTCAGGCCATTGACGCCATCTGCAGTCATTTATTATAATGCGTAATGTACATGAGTTATATTACATTATTATAATACATTATTTTTTAACAGTTTTGTTCAGTAAATCCATATAATTATTTACTTTTAATACTTTGTTTGAATTATTACATTTTTGCTTTATTGCTATTATATATATTTTTAAAATAATTGTATTGTTCACTTAGGTCTATTATTATTACGACAAAAAAATGTATTATAATTATCTGATTACTCGATTAATCGTCAGAATAATCGTCAGGACTAAGTGACAGTCCTAGTCACAAGGATGCAGGTAAGTTAATTCTGGGTATTGAGACATTAACAGTTATTTTACAATTGTCTATTTTGTAGATCCAAATAGTTCCAAACGAGACTACTCGACTGTTTCCCTCATTTGTAAGATAATGTCATAATTACCCTTTTTTTTCTTTGCTTTTTTATTCTGTGATGGAAAATGGCTTTTATGCAACTGACTGGGTTTTAGCTGCAAAAATGTAAATCCCCCTTGCAGATTTTGTTCTTTGTTGGTCAGGCAAATTCATGGCATAACTAACAGAAATGTGCTTGGCTTAAAAGTGACTCCATGTGACAAAGGGCCTTTTTTTGTCTGTGAAATTTTGTTAATGTGACTGTGCCTTAATACAAAGTCCTAGTGCAGTTAAACTGTACCACCACTTTTGGAACTGAAATGCGGAGCACAAAAATGAGCGGTAAGTAATGGTTTTTAGTCAAAATATGAAGCCACTCAACACTTATTCACAGCCACACATCAGCCATGTCTCTAAGCTCTGAGGGTGAATCACTAAGTTAATGAGCCGGTAATGAATCATGATGATCAATATCAACGGTGATGAACTATGAGGGCGTATCATCTATTTTAATTATTTACTCTTGTACTACGAACTACAAGTCATTATTCGAGAGCCATGAACCGCTACAATTACTCACTGCTTCACAGCTTGCCATAAAATGAAACAAGCCTCCTATAAAATGCAAAAGCCTCGACAACAAAGAAAATCCATAAGCCGATAGGCCTATACAGCAGAGCTGTCTATACAGCTGCCAGAGTTGTTTTATATGGAAAGATGAAAAAGAATATTTGCCCTAATTCGAGTTGTAAATGCATAATAAACATCGACTGAATTTTTAACAGCCCCCAAACATGTGGTGCAGCTCACATGACTGGGAGTTGTCAGTCACACAGAGCCTGAAGCATCACAGCAGGAGAGGTTTGGCTCAGTGGTGGGAGGCGCTCAGAGGGTCGATTAGTATGCACAGTTGATGTCCTTTTAAGTTAGAACAGCCTTACCATCGCTGAAGGAAGGATTGTTGTGTGAGAAAGCTCAGCTGGTGCTTTTTGACACGTCAGATCAGCTTCTTAGTAGCCCATCATCCTCATGTCACAGGAACATTGTAGTGTTTGCCACTAATCTTCAAATGACAACCTCCAATTTTTTTGTGGAGGGTTACTTTGATCTTTAGATACGCCTCTTTGTGGCTGCCGACAGTTCCGCAGGTAACAAGTGAGGTACTTGGCATTTAAATTCTTTTTAGATTTAGGACACCGAGCACTACAACGCTGCAGTTCGCCATTTTATTCAAACCGGTCCTAGTCAAAATGGAAGACGGTATGGGTATAACAACATCTGAGGAAACTGTAGTTACATGTACAGTTTATGACTCACGTAACGTGTCCTTATGTAACTCGGTCGACAATCCCTGACGATCATTTTCCCATATTTCTTTCGCCTACATACTGGCCTTGTGTGGTTCAAAGTAACAGTGTGACTACTACAGGATCCATTCAACAGCAGATAGAGCTCAGTTACCATAGTTACTGTTAAACTGCACACATATCGTAATGTCATTCTTGTGTAGGGCTACTGTAGAAAAAAACTATGCAATAAATAACATATTTCCAGAGCAGACAGCTTATTTAAACAGAAAACGCACTGGGATCCATAGCTGCTGACAGAGAGAACCTAAAACATGAGAATGGATAAAGAAACACAGAGTACAACTCAATTTTACTACTAATTAAAGGGATAGTTCACCCAAAAATAAAAATTATGTTAGTATTTCTCACCCTCATGTTGTTCCAAATGCATAAGACATTCGTTCATCTTTAGAACGGAAATTAAAATATTTTTGTTGAAATCCGAGAGATTTCTTACCCTGCATAGACAGCAAAGCAAGTACCACGTTCAAGGCCCCGAAATAGTTGATGCGATATCAGTGGTTCAACCGTAATATGATGAAGCTATGAGAATACTTTTTGTGCACAAAGAAAACAAAAATATTTTCTATGTATATATTTCTATGTCTAATTCTATGTCGGTCTTTGACACGAGTTAGACACTGACACAGGAGCCGGCGTTTTGACGTAGAACGTCTCTCTTAGTTCATCGTCTGTATATTCTGGTTGAAATAAGTAAGGCTGGGCAAAAAAAAGTCATCTTCTCTGTTGAAATGTTTATGAAGACTGTTTTACAGATGAGGTCATAAGTTTACATACACCTAGCAGAATCTGCAAAATGTGAATTATTTTACCAAAATAAGAGGGATCATACAAAATGCATGTTATTTTTCATTTAGTACTGACCTGAATAAGATAATTTAATAACTTAGAAGACGTTTACATATAGTCCACAAGAGAAAATAATAGTTACATTTATAAAAACGCCTGTCTGCCCTTCAGAAGCTACAGAAGATACTTACAGTACATGTTTTCCAGAAGACAAAATAAGTTGAATTTAACCTGATTTTCAAACTCCAAAAGTTTTTACCCACCAGCTTGTAATGCATTGGGTTCCTTCTGGAGCATGAGTGAGCCTTTGAACCTTCTGTAATAGTTGAATATGAGTCCCTCAGTTGTCCTCAGTGTGAAAGTATGGATCTCAAAATCATACAGTCATTGTTGGAAAGGGTTCAAATATACAAAAATGCTGGAAAACCAAAGAATATGTGGGACCTGAATGATTTTTCTGAAGAACAGCAGGCAGTTTAACTGTTCAGGACAAACAATTCATGAACAGCTAAACTGTTGAATAAAGTTGTTGTTTTCATTTTCTTTGCAAGTATTCTCTTACTTTATAATATTGCGGTTGAACCACTGATGTCACATTGACTGTTTCAACAATGTCCTTACTACCTTTCTGGGCCTTGAACGTGTTAGTTGCATTGCTAACTATTCAGAAAGCTCTTGGATTTCATCAAAAATATCTTAATTTGTGTTCTGAAGATTAATATAGGTCTTACATGTTTGGAACAACATGAGAGTGAGTAATTAATGACACAATTTTCAGTTTTGGATGAACTATCCCTTTAAGTCTAATAAAGCTGCTAGGAACACATGAACCTTTCGCAGGATATGGACTAAATTTGCATGTATATAATTTAAGAATAGACTTAAATTATGCATACAATGATGAATAGAGTACTTGCAATACAGCAGTAAGTCATCTACACTTAATTGTCATTTTGGTTTCAGCACTCAAGACTTGAGTCACATGGTTGCTCTCATGGTTGAACCTCAAGTATTGCAAATCTAAGGAACTTCAATAGTTTATGTGCTTCAAAATCTTTGATGTTCTTTGCAGGAACTTACGGGATCCTCAGAGAACTGTTCTTTTTGAAAGAATTTCTAGAGGTTTTCGAGAAGGTACTGCATGTGGTGCTTCAAGTTTCTTTTTGTAACATGGAATGTAGTAAGACCAAAAACACCAACAAATGCAAACATGAGCAGCACCCCTTGAATTCCACAAAACTGGATCCAAGTCCCATGAAGGCCATAGAGATTCCCAGCTTTTCAAGATTACTGACTCACTGCCCTCAGTCCTGTTTCATCAAATTCTTGATGTTCCACTTCTGGCCAGTGCAGGAACGCAGAATCAGAGCGTAGCCGAAGTGGACATTAGCCTTCACTATCTCGAGACAGCGTCCTGTGGCTCGGTTGATGATTGCTTCATTCTTCAGGGAACAAAAATAAAAAGAATCATTTTAGCGATCAAAGGCAAAAGGACAATTGCTCTGTATAAAACATGACCCATTCACCTGTGCAAAGTGCCAAGTCTTCTGGCGTACGCTAGAGACTTTCTCACAATTCAGGAGCTGTGGGTTGCTACTGATTTTATCGTCCACCACACACCGAGTATCTTCGCCAGTGCTTCCCAGAGAACCCAGGAAAAGATAACCCTCCTTAGTGTAGCGACCCAGCTACAAAATAGACCACAGAGGGGATAATGTGAGTTTATTTAATTCAGTGATTTGGTAACTGGGTCACTGAGTCATTCAGGGGCATTTTGGCACCCTAAGCTCATGATGTTTTGCCAGATAGTTTTTGGCAGTTCCGTAATGACTATTAATTTATTATAATTATTAGCTGGGTCAAGCTCCAGTGCAGATATGTAAACTAGTCAAGACTAGATCTAGAAGTCATGATTGAATTCAAAACTAGAAAATAGAATTTTTATTTCTTATTTCACTCCATCTTGTCATTTCATTGCATAGTTGACGAACTGAATGCGGAGAACTATGTCATGAAGAGACTCCCTATAGACGTAACCTATTTCCTGTGTGCGGAGTGAGCAGAGGTTTATTGGAGGTCAGGTCTGTGGAGATGTATA
Source organism: Labeo calbasu (assembly GCA_019740295.1). Taxonomy (NCBI): domain Eukaryota; kingdom Metazoa; phylum Chordata; class Actinopteri; order Cypriniformes; family Cyprinidae; genus Labeo; species Labeo calbasu. The sequence goes on from JAHKKF010537522.1 coordinate 40,090, forward strand.
GCTGTGAGGAGTTGCGGCTTTACCTGAGGGCCCCAGCCATGGCAGGGGTGCAGCGTTGCAGTGTGGTTTTCCTTTATGCCCTGGTCCACACACAGATGGGTCACATTGGCACTGCGAATCTAGAACACATTAAAAAGACTCAAGCAGCTGATAGTTTGGCCTGATTTTTGTTAGTTAAAAAGTTATCCTCTATTATGAAACCTGTTTTGATAAAACTTTTTTTATTATAACAATGCAGTACCTCCCTAAAGTAATGGTGTGTACAAAAATTAATATTCTGTCATCATTTATTCACTATCATACTACATCAATTTCTTTGTATATTACGAATATTGTTGGCTCCTTGACAGATTGATTGTGTTCCTCTTTTGTTTTTGCTTTGGATAGAAGCGTCTGCTAAATGCATAAATGTAAATGTTTCTTCTGTGAAACACAAAAGAAGTCATTGTGAAGAATGTTTACAGGGTTCTTTTCAATACAATGGAAGTGAATGGTAAAAACTGGTGCTGTTAAGCTGCAAAAATGACAAAAAGGCATCATAAAAGCCTCACGAAAGTGATTCATATGACTCCTGATGCCATAAGATAGCAAGAACAGATTGAAATTGAAGTCACTTTTGGCATCACTGACTCTGAACACCATAGGTTTTGATGTCACATTGGTCACTAAAATGCAATCACTGTATAACCTGACAATATTTTTGAATAAACGCATACAAAACTCAAAAGCTGCAGTAAGATGACTTGGCAGGATTTTAGCTAAATAATGATTTTAAATTTGGTTGACTCTTCACACTATACTGTCATTGGTTTCAGACTTGGAATATACAGTAGTACAAGAGTCATACTTTTATGTTGATTTCTGTCACTTTTGGAGCTTGACAGCCCTAGTCCCTATTCTCTTATATTGTATTGAAAATGTACGCTGAGGATGTTCTTCAAAATTTCAAACAAGTTTGGAAGGCCCTGAGGGTGAATAAATGATTTTGGGTGAACTGAATATTTAACAATAACTAACCAAATAATGTTCTTCCAAAAAACTCTAATTTAATGCCAGCTGTGGTAATCAGAGACATTCATACAGTAGTGTCTCTTACTGAAATATGTAGTAGAAAACCCATGAAAGATTTACATTATTTAAAAAATCCACATCTTTTTGTACATATTTTGGACTATTGGCCATTATTTCAATGACTTGAAATGGTTGCATTCTGTGAGCTACTGGTGCTACCTGTTGCTATTTTTAACGCAACATAACTTGGAAAACAAAATACTGATACAATGACCACAACTGAAAGAGCTTACAGGTGCCGATTGATATAAGCATAGGCTTAAAACGAATGCCGGTCTGTCGATTTTCTCCACCAGGAGTCTAAACGCCTCCAGATATTGTGTGAAATTCACACTGAGAAACTCCGTCAGTGGCTGCAGCATCATGTTAAGTGTCAGCATGTTTACATCCTGGCATCTAGCATTTCTTGTCTCTGCCGATTGTAAGCTCTTTCAGTAGCTGTGGTGTACTAAAAGCCTCAAAGGCTTCAGGGCTAAAGTGGAGAGAACAAAGACGTGGGTCTTTAGGAAGTTTTATTCGTCCACAGGCATCTTCCCATTTTTTTCTCCTCTTCTTACCGCTTGGAAAGCATTAAAGACTCTCTTATTGCCCTTCGACTGAAATTACAACCAAAAGCCACACAATGTGGCATCATATCAGTTTTTATTTTTCTGAGTTGTGTTGTGGTAAAAATAGCAACAGGTAGCGCCAGTAGCTCACCGAGTGCAACCACTTCACATCATCGAAATAATGGCGCCCCACCATAGTCCAAAATATGTATAAAATGATCTGGATTTTTTAAATGATGTAAATCTTTCTTGGGCTTTCTACTTCATATTTCAGAAAGAGGCATCATCTCTATTACATTAAGCCTTAAAGGTTCCTTTTTAAAGGGGTCAACGGATGCTGAAAGTTCACTTTTACATGTTGTTTGAACATTAATGTGTGTTGGCAGTGTATGTACAAATCTACCCTATATTGATAAAAATCCATGCAGTGGTTTTTAATTAATCTGTAAAAAATAATATCCCCTTTTTCAAATCGATCCATTCTCAGATGGCTGTCGGTGTAGCGTAACACCCACAGAGGCCACTCCCACAACAGTTGATTGACATGAGCTCTCACCTCAGACCCGTCTAAATCAGCTGTAACAGTCCAACCTCCATTGTTTCGATGCCGGAGCAGGGATGTAAATTAGATAAGAATATCTCCGATTGAGTGATTTAAGGTGTTGCGTTGCTGGATGTAATAATGAACATAGTGGTCGTCATTTACTCCCGACATCTGAGCCGCTGAAGATGCAGTAGATTACGTTTGTTTGTGAATGGAATGCGCCTCCTGATCTACATATATCCGTCTATGTTCCCGCAAATCATTCGTGATTCAGCTTCACTTACACCAGAAGTGAGTATAAGGGGTTTTTTAATGAATCTTTGCGATCGCCTTTCCTAATAATGTGCTAGTTAGCAAGTTTAGCGGCTAAATGCAGCTAAAGTAAACAGGCTCGTCACTCCACAAAGAGAAGAGGGGGCGGGGCGAGCAGAGCTCATTAACATTTAAAGAAACCTCGACCAGAACAGGACGATTTTTGCAGAGCTGATTTTGGCAAGGTAAAAAAGGTGTTATTTACACTACCATTGAGAAATTTTAGCCAAAGCATGTTATAGACTTTTCATTAAGACCCTAAAAATCATATTAACTTGTGGAAAATGGGCATCCGATGACCCCTTTAAGGTGTGGTCACATTAGCGAATTTTTGTAGGCCAAAAGGTTCATTGTCTTGTCGGTTAGCATGTGATGTGGTCATGTCTGAAGCACAGATCACACAAAAGTCACTTTCAAACCAGGCAGCTTTCTGTTGGTCAACATGGCAAAACCTTGTGAAACCCTTTGTTAAATCTGCATGGAAATTTGCCAAATGATGGTAAATATGGCACTCACCTCTCCATAAAAGACAGTGTTGTTGTATCTCCTCATCTCTGGATAGATATTGTCAAGGTACCACTCAAAGTTTTTGCACTGGAGTCTTTTCCTGAGCGCTAATCTCTGGGATATGTCTCCATATTCAATGCCATGGTTCTGTATAGACAAAGAAAGTGAATGTACTATATAGTATACTAATTGTTATTGCAAGTATGTCAAATGCATACCTTCATTGGGAGGTTCCATGCCAAATAGACATTAGATTTGTACTGGTCCATCCAAACCTCTGCCACCCGAAGTGCATTGCGTCTAGCGTGAAAGGCGATGTTACTGTTGTAGGGCTTTTTTGTTCTAGCAATATGGGCCACTCTGGAACAAGGCAGAACCTCCATGCTTCCCCCACACAGCCAAACCTGGGATTTGAAAATGCACATACACCTATCAAACTTCAGTTCTGGCGTAATTTTAGAAGAAAAAAAGTTAAAATAAAGGCTGTGTGTACTGAGCGTAGGGAGGCTAAGTTACGAATGCTCTACTTTAGCGCAGGGATGTGGGTGGCATACTAACCCTGATTCCCAGCTCTATATTTTCGCCTCCATACACGTCCATCCCTGCGTCCAGCAGGCCCAACTCCCCAAAGTATTCCCGGTTTACCACAAAAGAGCAGCCGATCATTGCAGGCGTCCTAAAAATACAGATTTTACATTTTGTATTTTTAATGCAGTTCCTTCTGTGACATACTGAATAATTAATGAAAAAATAATGAATGTCAATATTGAAAACGTAAGTATAAATAATTGAAAATAATATAATACGCTGAAAACTGTGGCAGTGTAATATTCTAAGTACTGTTTACAGTATATTAAGACCACGTTGCCTTAAAGCAATATTTCATACATTTAAATTTGAGTGGTTACTCAGTTTTTGTTTTTTTTTCATAACCGGGTCTATCTACAGAATTGGTGCAAAGTTGGAAACATTTAGGGGTTAGGGTTCGGGACAGCAACCCTGCAATTGAAAGTACTCAATAAATTATGATTTTTTATATTAAGCTTACTGATATTTTAAATATTATTGTAGGTTTCAATAGATAATATAAGAATCTTAGTAAACATCTACAGTTTGAATTCTTAAATGTTTTTTAAATGTGCTTTTTGGTTGTGGGACAGCAGTTTGCACCAATTCCGTTGAATCGCCCAACCGTGGGTTGTGAAATACTAAAGTGCTAAACAGCAGTGCCAAAGGTACACAGTGTGAAACAATGCTGTGCTAGAATATTACGGTGAGTTGTTTAGCAACAGAAACCAATCAGAAACCAAACAATGCTAATGTCATTAAATATTAAGATACTTTGTAGAGTCTAATAAACTTTCAATGCACTCTGTTTGGTTTGAGCCTTTGAGTGAAACACTTAAAAATACTCCTGTATATTTGGTTAGGTTGCGGTCTCTTTGTGTGCTGTATTTATCCAGTCAATGTTATTAACCTGTGTATACATATTGTGTACATACACAAATATTTGTGGCTAATGTTAAAGTTCTTGTCTAGAGTGTGAAATCTTGGCTACCCAAGATTAATTACTAACCCAAAGTAAATAAAAACTATGACACCCAGGAGTATGTTCACAATGGATGATAAACTGCGAAAAGTCTAGGATCCTACCTGATTGGTGCAGAAGTGTCCCCTTCATCCCACCACTGTTTCGGTGGGCTGATATACATACACCAAAGCTCCCAGTTATATCCATGGCCCGAGTTTTCATAGCGTTCCAGCTCAAACGTCTCGTCTTTAATGTTATCTATGGAGGGCAGTATGATCCTCTTGTGGTTCTCCTTGATTCTAGACAGAACTGGTTCAGCCCTGACAAAGGGGATGTAGAGGTTAGATCATTATAAGCAAAGCTGTATTGCACAGTGCTAATAACACTTCTTCGACTCTGCTGTGGAGCTAAATCTAATTCTGGCTTGAGAATGTGTTGGCTGGTTTCTCACCTCGTATCAGCCAATTAGATGGACCTACAGAGGAAACATGAACTGAAACTCTGTTTACACGTGGTATTTATATCTGTTTGGTTTGGAGAACAAAACACTAAATACAGCTGTGAACTGGGTCCACTACGAAAGGGTTGCTTGCAAATGTGGTTGATTGCTATTGAACAGCCACAAAAACTCGCCTTGGGCTTGTTTTGAGAAAGCACTCCAAAAAATTGATTCCAACTTTGCTATGCTTTGTCAAAACGTTATCATTTGTATCCTTTTCCATTTACTTTCTTTCCTACTCCCTCCATTGAATTCAACTGTATTTGTGTGCCTCATTTGGCGCATCCATGAAAATGATGTAGAGCAGGGCTGCCCAATCCTGTTCCTGAAGATCTACCATCCTGCAAAGTTCAGCTCCAACCCTGATCAAACACATCTGAACCAGCTAATTAACATCTTCAGGAGCACTTGATAATTACAGACAGGTGTGTTGGAGCAACGCTGGAACTGAAATCTGCAGGTAGGCAGATCTCCAGGAACAGGATTGGAACCCCTGATGTAGTCTTCAAGTAGTCACAGACAATGGTTGTTCTTGTTTGTTCCAAACAGTTAAACTGAGCACTGTTCTTCAGAAAAATTCTCCATGTCCTGCAAATTCCTCAGTTTTCCAGCATCTTTTGCATATTTGAACCCTGGTTTTGAGATCCATCTTTTCACACTGAGGACAGCTGAGGGACTCAAACTATTAAAAAAGGATCAAACATTCACTGATGCTCCAGAAGGAAACACGATGCATTAAGAGCCGGGGGGTGAAAACTTTTGGAATTTGAAGATCAAGGTAAATTGTACCTAATTTGTCTTCCGGGAAACATGCAAGTATCTTCTGTTGCTTCTGAAGATCAGTACTAAATGGAAAAAAAACAACATTTCAACATCAAATAAGAAAAATGTAGACATTTTCATCCTGTTCAAAAGTTTTCACCTCCGGCTCTTAATGCATCGTGTTTCCTTCTGAAGCATCAGTGAATGTTTGAACCTTTTTTAATAGTCGTGTTTGAGTGCCTCAATTGTCCTCAGTGTGAAAAGATGGATCTCAAAATCATACAGTCACTGCTGGAAAGGGTTCAAATATGCAAAAGATGCTGGAAAACTGAAGAATCTGCAAGACCTGGAGGATTTTTCTGTTTAACTGTTAACAAACAAGGGACTCATGAACAACCATCACAAAACAAAACTTAGATCATCCAGGTAACCACACACAGTATTAAGAACCAAGGGTTTCCAAACGTTTGAAGGGGGTTATTTTAATAATTTCAGCTATTTTTGGTCTTGTGGACTATATGTAAACATGTTTTACGTAAAATATCTTACTCATGACGGTACGAAATAAAAAATAACATGCATTTTGTATGATCTTTCTTATTTTGTTAAAATTATTCACATTTTCACAGCAAGGGGTTCCCAAACTTTCGCATAATAGCCAAAATCACAGCACAGCCATTGTCTTTATCTTATGTGTATTTGATTTCATCAGATAACAACCCAATTATAAATTAGCTTGATTTTTACAAACGGTTCGATTTTTGTGCAGAATAACGTCTTGGAAGGGAGAGCTGGTTATGTAGTCTTAGTTAACAGGCCACGTTTCACAGGCCACAGAGAAGCAAACAATTGATAATTAGCGTATGACTTTATCCAGCGACATTTAGCAACTTTTCAAGCAGACTTTAGCTACTTTCCATTAAAAGAAGTTTGGCAAGAGTGCAGAAGACATTTAAAGTGCATGTTAAGACAAGGGCAAAGGATAATACACCCAAAAATAAAAATTCTGTCATTAATTACTCACCCTCATGTCGTTCCAAACCTGTAAGACATTCGTTCATCTTCGCAACACAAAACGCCCTTATTACTAGTGATGGGAAGTTCGGATCATTTTAACTGACTCGGACCTTTGAGTCTCGCTCAGCAAAATGAACGAACCTTTTTCGAGTCATTTCGTTCATTTTAGCAAAATATAATAAAAATGTTATGTGTTACTTTAAGAAACAAAAAAGATTAATTCATTGTTTACCTGGGTCTTTAGTCTATGATTAGCTCACCTCACCTCTTATCTGACAAGTTTTCGGGTTTGAGTCATTCGTTCATCACGTGGCAGCCCCATAAGCTTAACCAATGCAGTGTGAGCCGGAAAAAGAATTGATTAGTTCATCTATCCAGTCTTTGGGTTTGAGTCATTCGTTCATCACGTGACAGCCCCATAAGATGAACGAACGACTCCAAAAACCTGAAGACTCAAAACAGGTGAACTAATTCCAGCACAGAACCTAACAGGATGTTACGCATGCGCGACTGACTGAATCACTCCCCGAGACGTCTTGTTCGTCCCGAGTTACATTAAAGATTTGTTCAGAAGGAGTGGAATTCTGGATCGAACTTGGACTTCATGATAATATGAATTTTTATTTCTTGTGTTATTATTAACCTCCTCGATGACTGAATAAAGTTAGCAGGTAAAACATATATTAGTAGTGATAGACTATGGTAAGAATGGAATGTGTAACAGTGTCTTTTTACATTCTGAGCTCTATATTTTATCAAGGTCATAGTGCCATGACATAATGGGTCATCAGGACTTGCCATCTATGCGACCAACACGTGATTAGAACATTTATGCATGTTAGAAAATAAGTTGAATATGGATTTGGTCTGTTAAGAAATGGCTTTCATTGTGTGTGTAGTTAACCATAAATGGATAAGATCCAGGGCAGAATTAGCCAATCTTGGAGTACAGATAAGAGTTCCGTGTGAGTGTGTGTGTGTATTTGTTAATGAGCACAGGAGAGATGAACTCCCTAAAGAAGCTACCCCCCGGACACCATCCTGTTCAGAAATAGGTCTCTGGAGAGACCTGTTGCGTCTGACCCATGTTCTCTTGTCGCCTAGATAATCATGTAGAGATACGCTTTTAGTCTGACGTCCATATGTGGAGATTTGCTAAGTTTATCTAGATTTGAACCAGTCAGAATCCTCCTAACCTATGCATTTACGTAGTTAGCAACTTCTGTTAGAGTATAATTACTGGTGGTTGTAACATGTACGCAGAACGGCCTACAAACTCCGTTGACTTCCGCTGATGAAACTGCAAACTATTTTCTTCAGTAAATTTTCCTTCGATTGACTGCATCGCTGATTCCTGGTCTTTGTTCATCATATCTGGTCCTTGGGTTTTAACTGTACATGCCCCTACAGTTCCCCTATGAACAAATCGTTCCAGAACGACCCATCACTACTTACTACTTTTCTGGGCCTTGAATGTGTCAGTTGCGTTGCTGTCTATGCAGGGTCAGAAAGCTCTCGGATTTATCAAAAATATCTTAATTTGTGTTCCGAAGACGAATGAAGGTTTAACAGGTTTTGTCTTTATAAACGCACTTTACCACTGGCGTAGTGATTATTGCGTGAAATCACATATTTATAGACCTTCCACTTGAAATCCAGTCACAAGAGACTTATTTGAGACACACGTTACTACTGGTTGTAAACGGTCTTTCTTGGCTGAGCAGTTCAGTTTAGATCACCCAAGACGGATGTTAATACCAGGTGTAAACAAGGCCTGAGGAGTCGAGGTGTGAGTGAGACCATCTATAAAACCAGCAGCATAGTGTAGCAAGCACAAGATTCTCACCATGCCGGCGTGAACTCAACATGGGCATCAAAGAAGCCAGTCACCTCCCCGGTGGCCACTTTCCATCCCTCGATGCGAGCACGGATGAGGCCCTCTCTCTTCTGATTGCGCACTATTTTGATAAGACCTGGGTAGCGCTTGTTGACATACTCCTCCAGTGGCCCTTTCAGTTGTACTGTCGTGCATAAACACACACACACACATAAACGGTAAAGAGGGAGAAATCTCGTTTCATGGTGCATGAGTGCTCGTCGCTGTGTTTAAACCAGACCAGAGGGAATGTGTCTCCTACGCCAAAACTCTTCCCTGCCTTTGATCTGTGCTACGGGGATCCACACCATCCCCCTGGAAAACACGTTCTTGGAAAGTGTTCCCTATCCCCACGTTAAACACTGTCATCTGCATTCTGGGTGACAAACCGTGAATCACTGACATTATGAGGACAGGAATGGGTGTGCTGTTCGCCTGCCCCCTCATTTCAGCAAATGCAGGCTTTTCCCCCTGCGCTGATGGACGGTTGGCCTTCCGCCACCGGCTCATGCCAACAATGTGATGGAAATTGAACTGTCTCTCTGGGAAGGCCTGAGCACACACTTTGATACAATAGACAAGCATGGCCATGCGCAACGTGAGCAAAGAGCGCTTGGCAAACTACTCCAGGTTATCAGTGTTGACACTCGCGCTCAAATACAACAGAATGGATTAAACCCTGTCGGAATGGTTTATGAAACTAGATTTTTGCATTTTCTATTTGCTCTTTGGTTTCTAAGGTGTTCAGAGTGGGTTTTAGTACATTGGTAAGCGTTTTCTAGGGGTTTGGGATGGGTGTTTAGTGGATTCTTACTGGTCCAAGGCAAAAGACCCATCTAATGGTACGTTAATAGGAAAGATCTTTAATGCATTTGAACACCATCATGATGTTGTAATTACGAGAGCAGTTTCTTGGAGTTGGGGATGTGTCAGTGAGAAAACATTGCGGATGCAATGGATGCAACATCTGTAGATGACAGTAAATTTGTTGACATGTATGAAAATACCAGTTTTACAATAAGTTGAATGTACAAAACACAATAGTATTGTACAATTATGATAGAATTTAAAACATTTTGCTTCACCTTTAAAAGATAACACAAAAACACACTTGATGCATATTTATTATTATAATGGAAGCCAGTCTCCGTAATTGTGACTTTTTATCTCACAATTCAGATTTTTTTCCCTCAGAATTGTGTCATACAAACTCGCAATTCTGAACTTTTGTACTCAAAATTGTGATATAAACTCGCAATCTCACAATTTAAAAAAAGTCAGATTTGCAAGTTTATATCAAGCAATTCTGGCTTCATAACTCGCAAATGTGAGTTTGTCTCACAGTGCTACAAAAAATCAGAATTGCGAGTTTGTATCACGTAATTCTGAGAAAAAAGTCAGAATTGTGAGTTTATATTGCGCAATGCTAAGAAAAAAAATCTGAATTGTGAATTTATATCTCACACTGCTAAAAAAAGTCAGAATATCTCACAATTCTGAGAGAAAAAAGTCAGAATTGCGAGTATATCACATAATTCTGAGAAAAATGTCAGAATTTTGAGTTTGTATCATGCAATGCTGAGAAAAACATCAGAATAGCGAGTTAATATATCTCACAATGCTAAGAAAAAAGTCAGAATTGTGCGTTTATATCTCACACTGCTAAAAAAAAGTCAGAATTGTGAGTTTATATTACGCAATGCTAAGAAAAAAGTCATAATCGTGAGTTTATCTCACACTGCTAAAAAAAATCAGAATAGCGAGTTTGTATATCACAATTCTGAGAGTAAAAAGTCGGAATTGCGAGTTTATATAATGCAATTCTGAAAAAAAAAGTCAGCATTGTGAGTTTGTATCATGCAATGCTGAGAAAAAAATCATTTATTATTTTTATATTTATTATTATTATTAATAATTATTATTATTGCTAGTAACTATTATTATTATTGCTCCAACCAATGTGATTTAAACACACCTGACAACACAATTACGACTGGTATATACAAACTTTTCATATCATTTTATGGTTTGCCAGAGAAAGCCATTAAAATAACCACTTAATATGATTTAGTGCCATGCAATTTAGAGCCAAAATTCCCTTGTTTCTCACCGTCATCGCTGTTGTCATCCACCAAGATGATTTCCTTTAGGAGATGAGCTGGTGTGTGGTTGACAGCTGAATGGACTGAACGCAGGATGACAGACAACGCCTCATTTACAAAAATGAAGATGATGGAGATCTGTGGCAGGTCACGGGGATAAAAGGCCTTTTTGCATCTATGAAAACACACATACGTGGATACACACAGAAGATCTATATTTAAAACAAACAACTTCTTTAAATCTTCAGTACACAAAGGTGTGAAACCTTTCACTTCCTAACAGAAGGAAAGCCACTTCTTGCTTTGCTTATTTGCACATGTTCACTGTAACAATCACAGAGCCTAGTGCGCCTCAAATATGATCCATATTTATAGAACCTCGTTTAAATGAACTTAGAAACAGTAAATGTCAAATTCCTCCCCTATTTAATCTTGGTATACGGAAAATCTCTTGAGCAAATGGTTCTAGACATTCTAATGGATTTTTGTGAATAAATGACAGAGTACACAAAACTATGCCTTACCATTGCTAATCAATTAACTCATTCCCTATTACACCAAGTGCAAAAACTATAAGTTTTTGTTTAGATATTTTCAGGGTCAAAATAAAAAAGGCCAGTGTCACTCACTTGCTGGGTCGATAATCTGGAATAGATCTATCCAGAGAGATTTTGTCACTCAGAAATGCATTGTAGCCATATTTCTCCCTCATGTTTTTGGCCTCTTTTTCTTCCTCTGGCATGAGTGTTGCTGGTAGACCTCCTCTACCTCGGCCTCCAAAACCTTCAATGAGTCCAAGAGACTTGGACAGACCTATTCAACACAAATGACATGACACAAATGGTTTGTTTGTGGATCACTATATATAGCTACTTTATGGAGTTGCTCGTGATAATAAAGAAGTTACCATTCAGCTGTCTGTACACCACATCTTCCAGAGATCCCAGTCTCTTTAAGAGCACATCATGACTGATGCTGGTCTCCTGAGCAGATCCATTCAGATTCATCTGTCCTCTAATATCAGCACCCGCCGCCTGTTGACCAGCAACTTTGGTTGTGCGTAAATTGCACTTGCCCCAAAAAGTGATGAAGCCGGCCATCGTAAACACATTCAGCACCAGTAAGATTTTCCATCTTCTCATCACAAAGGCCATGAAAGATTTTGATGTTCGGAATCCAGTGAATCGTATCTTAAAACATTAAACAAATTTAGCTTGTGATGTGCACTGAACTGATGGAACACATAAGCTGTTTCATTGATAGACACAGCAATAAAGACAGGAATTCGACTGGGGACTAGGAAGAGAGCATGATCTAGGCTGGAGTCTGGACTTAAACCCAGGTCTACCATGAGGTATGACAACTCTATATATCAAAACACTCACACTCCCCACATCTACATACCATTTTTTAGTATTGGGTGCATTTTCACAAAAAAATGCTTCCTAAGATGTTAAGGGATTTGCTTTTATGTGTTAATGAAATGCAAAATCTTAGCATAATTTATTATTTCCATTACATTCCCTAGAATACTTGACACTGATTGGTTTATCGCACCATTCACCGACGAAATAAATATAAATTAACGCTGTAAAACAGACCGTGAAATATCTTATCATATATGCCGGTACTACTTTCGTGCGTCTCATATCACTCCGCCGCCTCTCTCTCTCTCTCTCTCTCTCTCTCTTTCTCTCTCTCTCTCTCTTTCTCTCTCAGGTCGTGCAAGCGCAACTTAGAATAATTAATAGGCTATGCTTTATCTTTCGACTTGTAACGCTTAATAACTATGTTAAATTGGCCTCGGAATACTTAAGTATTACTTTTACAGTGAACATAAAACTTTTGATACATGAGTAGATGCTCAGGAGTTTTCAGAACCACGAACCGGTAAGAGACACGGACAGATTGATGAGAGAGACTTTAAATTAAGAAATGTACGGAATGACTACTTTATATATTGATAATGATTTATAAATTCGTATTTGAACAACGTATTATTCCGTTTTCTTGCGGATAATGTGTAGCGGATCTTAATTAACAAAATAATTGAACTAAAGTCAGTATTTCCATTGCCCGTGTATTTATTTGCTAGCACTGTAAGCTGGATAATGTACAGTGCTCTGTCACAAAAAAAAACATTTCAGGATGATAATGACCGACTGTCCATACATTAATCACTGTATCATTTATCATTGACTGTTTCTATTACATTCTATTTTATTAAAATTATTTCTCCTATATTTTTCTGTCAGAATGCATTTATGCCGCCTGTAAGGGACGTTTTCGTATCACCAACAATATGTTCAAGGTAGGCAGCTCAATAGGTTTTGAGACACAACAGGCTTCTGAAAATCATGCATATGATTTTCCAACATAACCAACTGACCAACAGCAAATGAAACTGCAACTTGAATCTGACTGTATTTTCGTAATGCCTGTCATGTGGCTGATATCGGCTAGTTTAATTTAAAATTTACCATAAACACTTACCATTTTGGATTGGTAAAATGCATCCTGCACTTGAACATAGAGTCCTGTGCGCTTTCATCCGTATTCATATGTTCTTATGAATAAAATCCACATGGGAAATTTCTTACATACTTCAAAGAGTCACAGCAAAGGGTCCTAAACTGCAGTCATTCATCATAAGACGTCTGTCAGTCAAATCTAAGAGGTCTTCACTGACAAACACAACTGTCCTTTGCTGGAAATAATGTCAGAAGATGTTTCGAGAAGTCAAATTTAACGTGTGTGCTTGCCCTGGATAAGCTGAAGTATGTAAGATCCCTCCACTTCAGCTACGAGACTCGGCAGACGCAACATCATCTCCAGCCGGATTCATCCACATCAAGCCCAGTGTTCATTATAAATGCTGTTTCATATCCCGCCGTTTTGTGACGTTGATCACTGATCCACGTTGATGTACGAGCATCCGGCATCTCGTGCCATCCACACTGTTTTCTGCAGTTAATATGCCTTGTTAAATCGTTTTGTCCACATAATGCTGGATAGCACCTCGGCTGAGACTGATGGAAAACACGGAGTGGATACAGCATGTGGAGCAAATGCGCGCCACTTAACTCTGTTCACCTACATGGACGATACCAAAGCGTCATATACTTCCAAAGTAGATACAGAATTACTTACAGACTTAATATTTTCACTATATGTACTGTTACTTTGACTTAGTATAAACAGAGTCAATTACTATTTGCACTAAGTACAAATAGCAATGGATTCTATTTACATTAATTGATAGCAACAGTATTTTCTTAGCCATATGCTATTTACACAAAAGTGCGAATGACAATAGATTCTATTTACACTATTTCAAGTCAAGTCACCTGTATTTATATAACACTTTTTACAGTACAGATTGTGTCAAAACAGCTTTACAGTATTAAACAAGACAATAGTGTGTCGATAATGCAAAATGACAATAGTAAACACTCAATTTTCATTAGGTTTAGGGGCAGGGTTAGGGGTGCAGATCATTCGTACAAATTCATACAAATTGGGGAACTCATAAAATACACTCTAAAAAATAAATGCTCCAAAGAGGTGTTTTTGCAGTGATGCCATAGAAGAACCATTTTTGGTTCCCCAAAGAACCTTTTAGTAAACAGTTCTTAAAATAACCATTTTAAAGAACATTTTAAAAATCTAAAGAACTTTCTGCATTTGAAAGGTTCCATGGATGTTCAAGGTTCTTCATGGAACCATCATTCTGCCAAAAACCTTTATTTTTAAGAGTGTATGTACGATTTAGCAAAAATCTAGAGTGAGGTCGTACAAATTCATACAAATTAACCTGTACATAAAATATGTACAAATTAGTCTCATGTAGCCAGACCTTCAGATTGATGGCAGAAGATCTGGGAACTTTTGCCGCTTTGAATGGCCAAGGCCCGTCCAAGTCACGTTTTGTTTTGTGCCGCGTCATGTTTAGGGGATGGAAATGTCTCCACAATAACAGACCGGTGTGTAAAACTCTTGACTGTATTTTAAAGATTTTGTGCCGCGAACTTTAAATATTAAAAAAAAAAAGCGCTCGTCGTCACAGTTGTAAACACGACGGCTTTCTTCTTTCGTGAGGGGGTTTAACATCATGGCATCTTTGTTTCCAGGCAGAATGTTAAAGAACGTGACACACACATTTTCCAGAAATACTGTATAATTCAACCAATCCGATGATGACTTTGAAATTCCTGAAATGTCTCTTTTGTGTGTTGTATGCATCGGCCAATGATCTGTGGGCGTGGCGTTTGAGACTTTGTACGGATTGCCATGTGATCGCGTAGCATCGTTCAAGCTCAGGTCAGTTCAAATACTATCTATGCAATCAAGTTGATGATATTGTTAGAAATGAAGTGTCCAAAACTAAGCAAACCTGAGGCGACATTGGCAAGGAACCAAAACTACATTGGTGACAGAAGTGGAGAAAAAAAACAAAAACAAAGCGGAGTGTCTATTTACACTAAGTGCACATAGCCTGCCTTGTTGGCAGAGGCTATTTACACTAACTCCGCCCACCAACATGTGATTGGGATAGTCAACGCTACAAAAGACGATCGGTAAACATAGGATTCAGTGATGCAGTTGGTAAAGTGTATGCTGTACTCTTTCCGACGCAATTGACCCGGGTTCGAATCTGATTTTTGGTGAACTTTTTCCTCCCTTTTCAAATCTCATATCATATCGGAAAGGCGTTTATTTTCAATAAAAATAAAGGAAATAATCAAAAAGTTGAAAATAAAGTATCGGTTAGGATTGGGGTAGGTGTAGGGAGGGCTTATTGTCCCAATAAGGCAGCACCCATTTAATAATTTGAATTAAAACTACAATTTACACTCAATACGTTATTACTGCATACTGTTTTATAATGTACTACAATACTGAGGTGCAGATAATTGCCTCTCTTTGCAGTAAGGGTGCACTGGGTTAATTGTAACACACGTGTTTTAAATATTTCCATGCACGCTAGCATAACCAAATTTACGGTATTTACTACTTGCCATGTCAACACTATACAGAGAAAAAAGTGCGCCAAAATTCAAAAGCCTTTTGATGATATCGCTGAATATTTATTTTACCATAGTAAAAGTACATTTCTGGCTGAAGTAAAACTTTCTTCTCAGTTTTTAGTATTCATTTAAAATGAGACAAATCTGCTATTATTTTAATCACCAATCTGTTGATTATCAGTTTAGATAGTTTATTAATGCTTGGCAAGTCAGCAGAAGACACTAACCACTTTTATATTCCAGTCGCGCTGATGGGGAACAGTGTAACATAGCATTATAATCTGCCCCGCTATTAAACTATGCTATTCTATGACATTAGCCATGCAATTTTTACTTTTTACTTTTATGGATTTTAAAAAGAAACCACACGAAACAGGTGAATAAAGACTCACAATCAACGTTTAATGCTGAGAAATTATTATGTCAAGAAGTGTAAAGCATTTTGGCTCGTTTATGTGTCTCGTGTTCTATGAGAGCTGTGTTTGGAGGGAGGGGAGTGTTTTTCTGAATGTGTGAATGTGTTTAATCTATTTGCGCACAGTGTTCGGACCTAAACTGTATGGCTGTGTTTTGCAATGTGTTCATTGTGAACCTTGAAAATTAGATTTTTTTTTTATTATTCTTAAAAAACGCCATTATTTTATTTGAAAAAGTTAATCATTTTATTTTATTGACAAATTATTTTAGTTTGTCGTGTATATTTTTTTATTCGATCAGATAACATTTTAGGTCGTGTTATTAGGTTGTGCCCCGCTCTCCCCTAAGTATTATAAATAACAGAAAATCCTGTTATTTTAACAGTGTAAATAGAATCTATAGCTATTTACACAGTGTAAATACAACCTATTGCTATTTGCACTTAGTGTAAATAGCATTGATCGTTAAGAAAATACGCTATATTCACTTAGTGTAAATAGCATCTATTGCTATTTGTACTTAGCTGTGAATTTACTTGTCTTGTCAGCCATTATAATGTGTAGCACACATGCTTCAATTGCAGGCACAAAAACAGCTGTAGCCTGTATCATCTCATATTAAAGCGCGAAAGAAACATTTGTTTCAGATCCACATTGAATGGCTATTGTTAAATATTATGAAAAAAAGAACATGCTGGTGGATGAAGTTAATGTAAAGAGCTTCTGTCAACAAGGCTGTTTGCACTTAATGTAAATAGACACTCCGCTTAAGCAAGGCTTTCGAATCTCACGCATTAACCATGAGACACACGGATTTCTACCAGTTCACGTGTCACATCTTTCTCACACTTAGAACAAGTGATAGCTCTCCAACTGCTTCACAACCAGAAGCTTTAAAGGAGACCTATTATGCCCCTTTTTACAAGATGTAATATAAGTCTCAACTGTCCCCAGAATGTGATTGTGAAGTTTCAGCTCAAAATACCCCACAGATAATTTATAATATCATTTTGAAAATGCCTATTTTAAGTGGAAGCAGAAACATGCTGTTTTCATCCATGTCTCTTTAAATGCAAATGAGCTATTGCTCCCTGCCCCCTTTTTCAGAATAGAGCTGTCTTTACAGCTCGTATCCCAGATATTGAGTTTTAACAAAAACGCGCACAGAAAGCGGCTGTCACACAGCATGTGAGTACTAAACTAAGTTCCCTTTCATGTCTTATTGCGCTTGAACTATCAAATACACAAAAGTTTGTTAAAAACACAAATGAGTTACAAAAACAGTCGGTTATGTCTGTGAAGGTAAACAGCTGGGGAAGAAATTGCATGTTTATGTTAAGATCTGCGTGGCAGCAGCGTAATATACAGTAAATAAATCAATAAATCCACTGCTCTCTTGTTTCCTCTGAGGCTGGGACTCTAAATAGTGTTTTGTGCTCATCTGGGCAGCCAAAGCATGCTTTGGTTGAACTTGTGCCATGGTGCTAGAACTAGTACACCCGTTTATAGTACTTAAACAAAGAAAAAGTCTGATTTTCATGATATGTTTGTGTATATTTTCAAATATATTTTCCTTTTAGAAAAAAAATCATGTTGCTTCAAATCTGTGTGGATTTATTGCTTCCATGGAGCAGTAATGGAGAAAAGCAGGATGTCCAAGCTGCTTTCTTCATACAATGATTAAACAAGTCACTCATTTAAAGCTGTTTTTTTCAGACCTGGTTGTTCATTTCTTTTTCAAGATTTGGCAAGATTGATAATGACAGAATTTTCATGTTTTGGATAAACTATTCCTTTAGAACATGTTTAGGCAAGCATGCTTTATTTATGGCACAGCAGGGATCATTTCATTCACAGAGGAGGAGATGGATCTTAATTTTGCATTTTGAAGTCTTAAGGCATGTTCTTGAAGCATCACATCTGATCATCTCCGTTTTTAACATCCATTGTCGTAAGCACTGCATTACAACATAAGCCAAAGATACCAAGATCACTGGAATCTGACCCTGATTCTGAACAGAATGATTAATCCATCATATAAAGGTATTCACTTATAATTAAATTTTGAAGTTTTATTTGAAGCTGTCACATTCGATGTACATTACTAACCGCTATCTGGGTTGTTTAGTGGCTTTCCTCTCTGTTGCACCTTTAAATTCCAGAGTTTAGGAGGAAATAGGTCACCCAGATAGCCCAAGGAACTGATGTGCCTGGCCGCATAGCGGTAACTTGGTGGATCTCGCCACACTCACATTATTCCCTCTCTGCATGTCGAGTCCTCGCACAACTGCCTCATGTGACCCTTGGTTATTCTGGAGGACTGACATTCTTGTTCTTGATTACTTGATAAACAGGAAGTGGCATAATGAGGTTGAATACAGAATACAAAGATGAAAGTAAGAATGGGAGGAACCAAACAGATGAAATTGCACTAAAAATAATGCAGGGAGCCACACCCATAACAACATTATCCTCTGACTCAAGCCGGTTTGAATGGGTCAGTTTGTGATCAGCATGTTTTGATGAGAACATTGACTCATCAACGAAGACTCAGCCCAAAAGCTTCAGTTAACATTAATCAGAACTGATTAAATTTACCTTTGTTGTACACCTTTCTGGTCTTATTTTAAACAATTCATCAGCATTTATTTCAACACATGACATGGAAGACATCATAGTCACTAATTCAGAATTCATTTTCTCATTTTAGGTAAATCGTGATCAAATTGTGGTAATTTGTTCCCATTCATTAAAGTAAGGCTACGATTTAACAAAATTAAAAGGAGGAAGCAATTAGTAGAACATTACCAGGGTTGAATTAAAACAAGGAGACAAATTAGTACAACATAGCCACGATTTAACTAAAAAAAAAGGGCAATACA
The DNA here is from genome assembly GCA_019740295.1 of Labeo calbasu. Taxonomy (NCBI): domain Eukaryota; kingdom Metazoa; phylum Chordata; class Actinopteri; order Cypriniformes; family Cyprinidae; genus Labeo; species Labeo calbasu. The sequence continues at coordinate 59,184 of JAHKKF010537522.1, forward strand.
TTATGATCCTGTTTTATTAAATTAAAAAGTAATGGGAATTATATCTATCTCTGTATGTCATGTGCAATGGTTTGAAGTTAAAATGCCTTAACGATGGATTTGATTATTGCAAACATGCAGATTTTCACTTCACAAGACATTATTGATGGACTGGAGTTGTGTGGATTATTGTGATGTTTTTATCAGCTGTTTAGACTCTCATTCTGACGGCACCCATTCACCGCAGAGCACCCATTGGTGAGTAAGCGATGTAATGCTGAATTTCTCCAAATCTGTTCTGATGAAGAAAAAACTCATCTACATCTTTGATGACCTGTGGGTGAGAACATTTTGAGCAAATGTTCATTTTTAGGTGAACTATTCCTTTAACATTTTATAAAGAGAAGCTTGGTGTTATTTAGTGACCCGATTAGGACAAGGAAAAATATAATATTAGCTATAAATTCTACACCATGTAGGCTAGATTGACAGAGAATGAAGCCATGTGTTGTATAACTTTTTAAAACATCATGCACGATTCAGTCAAAAAGCACCAAAATACGATGAAACGGTCAATAATGTACCCACCTTATTTTTTTCCGTAAGAGCAGGCGTGTCCATTTGTAAAGTTTATGGGTCTGGCTTTCAGTCTCATCCGTGTCCAGCTATTTTTAGCTGTACAAAACAGCTTGTTTTGCTGCTTGATATTGCAAATGGGTGTGTCTTACCATATTATTTTAATGTATTGTCTTAAAAACACACTGGTTTGTAGTGCAAGCAGTTTTACCATTTACTGCACGTTGTTATTCTTCTCGTTATTTCCTTATAGCGGCTAATAAACCGTCTCACCCGTAGGCTTACTTTAGCGTTGAAAAACAAGGTGGATAAAGTCTAGTGTGTGCACACCAAAAGCAAATTTAATTATTTGCGTTAGTAGATTATACACAAAACCAATGCAACGGCGCTTCAATCACATCTCCGTGCAAGCTGAAAAACATGGAGGACATCATAGTTATCTCCACCATGGTTGATCGCGCATTATTCGCACAAGTGACATCTGATGTTTTCCACGTCACTCTTGCGAATAATGCGCAATCAACCATGGTGGAGATAACTATGATCACTGCTTTGTACCTGTTGTGGAAGTCCCAAATACGGCGGAAAGTCAAACGCCGACGTGTCTTCACAGTACCATCGAGAGGGGAATGATTAATAATCCTGCATTAATGAGTGCGTTACATTTTACTACTATAGATACACATTATAGGTCTATTTTTAATTAATAGCAGCATCTCTGTAGCCATTATAATAAAATACAACTACCGCTACAGCAGATTTTAATTGTTTTGTACTCTCCAGATACCTATATTATAAATTTCGGGCTACAATAATGCTCTTTTCCATTTTCTGATATAACCGGATGTGTCAATAAGTTCTTCGCTGATTGGCTTGCACGAATTTTCCACTTGAGTTGAAATTTTTCAACTTGCGCAGACGATGTGACTAAGGCGAATATTGCGAGTTCATGGCAAGTTTGTCGTTCATTTTACATCATTCGCAAAGCCGGGCACAAATTTGCATCTATTCGCCTCTTTGGATTGACTTTGTATGTAATCTTCTCTCACGAATAATTGAATTCGCATCTGGTGTGAACACACCATAAACTCAAGAAGGAAAATCTGTATTACAAAGAACAAACATTCACAGAAAAAAGAGCTTATCATCACACTGGTTGTAACAGAAAATGGCGCAAAAATTAGTGATATGAAAAACATCCCGCAAGTAATTTAGAGCACTAACGGCATATAAATATATATTTTGCTTTTGGTGTGCACACACCATAATGGTATGTTCATACCAAACGCAAAGCAGATATTCGCATCGCTCGCTCTAGATTACTCGCAAATTTGCCTTTATTCGCGTCTTTGCATTGGCTTTGTATGTAATCTACACCCGCGAATAATTAAATTCACATTTGGTGTGAACACACAGCACAATTAAAAGCAGCGTGTGTAATGCGTTATTCTGATGTAGTTTTTGCTGTTGAACTGACGTGGTGGACTATTTGTGGGGTGTAACAGTCATGTGCTCAGCTGTGTGGATCTGAATGACGTTATCGCTCCATCAAAATAGAGCTCTTGAAGGAGAGAGAAGGGAATGGGATTGAGAGGCAGGTGTTCATTTGTAAATAGTGAGTTTTTTCCTCATCTGGGACTGTCTCAAATGAGGTCAGCAGCAAATTGGCGGTGAAATTGGGCAATGGTTTGTGAGAATGAGTTGCTGATAGCTGCTACTTTCTTCTTTAGAGTAGGTGATGAAGTTCACAGAGGGTAAGTAATGAAAGCAAAATAGCAGAACAAAAGAGTTCTGAACCTTTGTGTTTTTTAAAGTGCAGGAAACCTATTTCAGATTTTCATTCACCATTCTTATTTCTGTGTCCAATGATGTATCATACAGAATAGAACATCTTGCCCTGCTATAGGATTTCTACAGAAATACATTTATTTGGAATAATTAAAAATCTTATAAATGTAATGGTGTATTTAATATTTAATATGATATTTATTTATATTATATTTATTGTAATATTTATTTATTTTATATTTAAATTTATTCCTGTAAGTAATTTATTCCTACAGGTAAAAGGCTATATTTATGTTGGAAAAGCAATTATTTCAGTGCATATCTTCCACAGCCTCACATTTACACTTATGTCCTAGAATATATGTTTGTGTCTAAAGTTTGTTCCGGTCTGTCTGACGCTGCCAGCTTGTCTGTCACAACAGCCTAAATATGTACAATAATATGCTGTCAGGATCTGTCTGGGAACAGCTTCAAAATCTGTGCGACAAATTTAGTATGCCAAGCATGCGTCTCCTTCAACCATTTGTAGAGTTTACGCCTTAAATTGCCAGCAAATTCAGTTTGCTTGCCATAATACTTAAGGTAATAGTGGGTTATGGAGCTCTGCGAAAACTTAATGTGATCGTCGAAAGTATTATAATCTTTTTATTATTCACAGGTGATGTGTTTTGTCCCAGTTTGAGTGTCTGTAACTTATGCGAGTGAATTCAGCCTCCAGCAACTGTACGTTTTTTTGTTTTAGAGGTTCAATTGCGTAGCGCTGAAACCCTATTGTAATTGTTAGAATGGCCCCGGATCAGCGATATCTACATAAAGCTGATCGTGCAGACTTAAAACTTGGAGAGATGGTAGTACTCACATCGCTGACAACGTGACCAAGGCTCGCCCCAATCAGCCTGACGGGGGCGCTACAGTGAGCAAAAATATGAAATCCCTCATCTCCTAAACCGTCAGTAGCAGGCTCAAGTGTCTTATGACGCTGAAATCCTTGGCTCACGCCGGACAAAGCGCACAATTCAATCCTGAGCCTGGTGTTTTCTCAGGTAATTCGCATTTTTAGAAAAACATACTTTTGCGAACTAGTCCTAGGTTTTTCGCCCAGTCGGAACCAAAACAGTGCAGAAAGATTCTCTGGAGAGTGAATATCAATAATTATGAAAAAAAGTTGAACTTTCGACTTTGAACGGGGCAGGGCCACTTTTAGTTAAATGCCTGTGACTCCTGAATGGAATGAGATATCTCTGCCAAACTCAGAACACTTATGTAAGAGCTCCATCTAAGGTCACAGGACAAAAATTGCGGAGATTGGCCACTTGGTGGCGCTATAAGAGGGGAAAAACATAAAAATGGCTATAACTGCATAACCATTTGTCTTATCAACATGAAAATCGCTGTGCACTGTTTTGGTCCGAAGTGCCATAAGTGTCTATAAGGACATTTGCGTATCTCAAAAAACATGGCCGTCATTGGCCGATGAATTTTGAGCACCTGTGAGACAAGGTTAACGGAGACCGATCGGAACGAAACTTGGTGGGTCTGTTTGACACATGGCCCCAAAGGTCTGAGAGATATTTGAAAGAAATCTGCCACTGGGGGGTGATATCGCATTTTTCAAGGGCATAAACGATTGTACGCCGCACTGTTTTATGCACATACGCACAATATTTATATCATACGATAGAACTCCTCATTTCGGACAGCTTTGCCTCTGGAACCACTGCTGTCGATCAAATTGTTTGTTAAACGATTGAGAAGATGTAAAAAATCTACTTTTGCGAACTAGTCCTAGGTGGAAAAAAACACTGCAGTACAATTCTCTGAACTATCTAGGTCAATAATTATCACAAAATGTTAATTTTCACGAGAGAGTGTCGTTCCAGCGGATCGGAAGTTAGCGGAAACTAGAGATTACGGTTTATAAAGTTTTAAATGTTGATATTTTCCTTACACAAACGCATTGATTAACTTCAGAAGACCTTTGTTAACCCCCCAGAGCCATGTGGAGTACTTTTTATGATGGATGGATGCTCTTTATTGGACTTCAAAATCTTCAAAACACCCATTCACTGTTATTATAAAGCTTGGAAGAGCCAGGACATTTTTTAATATAACTCTGATTGTATTCGTCTGAAAGATGAAAGTCATATACACCTAGGATGGCTTAAGGGTGTGTAAATCATGGGGTAAATATCATTTTTGGGTGAACTATGCCTTTAAGTTTAACTTCATATACTAAAATAACTAAAAATAAAACTGAAATAAACATTAATAAAAAACTACCCCCAAAAAACGTTGTGGATAAATGCTTAGGTTGAGTTCAGTCAGAGGTTTTTGACACTGAGACTGGATCAGACTCCATGTAGTTTTCAACAGGGCTCCCGCACACCTCCTCACCTCATTCTGCAGCGGTCACAGCACTAATTCTATTTGAAACTTTAATGCAGCTGTCAGGTCTGAAGACGGCTGTGGTTCTCATTCACAGCAGCTGGCTGTCAGGCAGTTTGTTCTTATGCTGTCAGCAGCAGTCATGTTGTGCCGGCGCTGCATCCTAATCCCAGCACACTGTGTGACTCATGTACTTCTCTGATAGATCGATAATTTCATCAGTTCTCTTTTCCTCCTAAAGCATGATGCAGCTAAGTGGTTAAAGCGCTTAAATTGCCTTTTTAGAAGGGCTATCCAGACTTAAATTCAATAAACGCATTGAAAGGGTCTGTTACTTAGTCAACAAGTTAATGTTAAACCCCTAGGACTTGCATGAAGATGAGCAACAGCACTGCACACATCATCTCTCCTCTAAAGTCCTTTGTGGTTGAGACTTACTGTAACAGAGGAATGACATGATCATACAAACATTTAATACAAAGATGTTTTTACTACTTTTATGGGTTTTACATTTTTTTAAATAATGGTAATAAGCAAAACATAAAATTATATAAAAATTGGTGTTTTAAAAGTTAAAAATTTATTCATTTACCTTTTCATTAATTAATTAATTTTCAATTTTAATAGTAATTATTTACTGTTTAAATTTTGCTGTTTAGGGAAGAAAAAAAAGGTTCCAACCTTGAGAGTGAAAAGTGTGACAACTAACATTGGTTTCCCCAATGAGGAAAGGAAAACGTATAAAAAGAAAAAACAATATAATTTATAAAAACACTTTTACTCATTGTTAAATATAATTGTTTTATGTAACATTAAAATGAATGTTTTATTAATAACATTTTAATAAATAAACATTATAATTAGCATTAGATTTTAATATTTACTATTTTAATATAAGTTAAATTAATAATTAATTTTGGAATTTATTTACTTGCTTGCTTGCTTTCTTACTTACTAAGAATCTCAGTTTCCCCAATGTGAAAACTAAAAATAAACCATTATATAATTAAATATATTTATAATATTATAATTTATATTTACAATTAATGAAACACTTGTTTATAAAACACAAATGGTTAAATATGATTAGGCCTAAGTGTTTAATGGAAATGTGAAAAATGTATGAAATAAGTAAATGTATTATTATATTTTATATTGATAACATTTTATGGAATCAACATTTTAATATTCACTCTTGTAATATTATTTCAATAAATTAATTTTGTAAATATTTCTTTATTTTTTCGTTTGTTTTTATTAATGATGTGTGCACATCAAAAGTGAAGGTAATTATTTGCACGAGTACATTTCAGATTTCAAGTCAATGCAAAGACGCAAATAGACGCGAAATCGCGCCGGGCGAAGCGAATGTGTCGCAATTGCCGTGAACGCGCAGTATTCTTAATTGTGCCTTCCGTGCCAGTTTTGTAAAATTTCAACTCGAGCAAGAAATTCACATGACATATTGTTGCCTAAGCCAATCACCAAAGAGCTTATTGACACGTCCGGTTTGACTTGTCTGGTTGTATTAGAAAATGGGGGAGAGCATTATTATGGTGTGTTCACACCAAAAGCGAACTTTATTATTCACGTAAGTAGATTACACACAAAGTCAATGCAAAGATGCAAACAGAGGTGAATTCATGCTGGGCGATTTCACCATTTGTGTCTTTGTATTGACTTTGTATTGTGAACTTGCGCAGAAGACTCGTTTGAGCTGAATATCACATGTTCGCAGTGATCGCCCAATTTGTGCCATTCATGTCACCTAGCGCAAATTTGCGTCTTTGCATTGACTTTGTATGTAATTCACTCTCGTAAATAATTAATTTCGCTTTTGGTGTGCACACACCATTATGGTTTTATTTGCGCAGGTAATGGGGAAAACATCCCATGAGGAACCTGGAGCAAGCGAGTATTGGCTTATGCAACAACAGGTCATTTGAATTTCTGTGCATTCAAGGCAATCGCCTCGCCCAGTTTGCGGCATTCATGTTGCCTGGTGTGAATTTGCTTCTATTTGCGTCTTTGCGTTGACTTTTTATGTAATCTACTCGGGCAAATAATTAAACTTACTGTTGGTGTGCACACATCATTATGGTTTTATTCGTGCAAGTGACGCAAAAAATATCCCGCAAGGAATCTAGAGCAAGCGACTGTCAGCTTGCGCAACAATGCTTCGTGAATTTCCCGCTCAAAATGAAAATTTTCAACTTGCACAGAAGACACGTTTCAAGAGAATATCGTGCATTTATGGCATTTGCGTCCGCCAGTTTGCCTAATTCCCTTCGCCTGGTGTGAATTTATGTTTATTCGCGTCTTTGCATTGCCTTTGTAATTTACTCTGCACACACCATTATGGTTTTGTTCGCACAAGTGACGCTGAAAACATCCAGCGAGGAATCTACGGTAAGCGAGTGTTGGCTAGTGCAACAACACCTCATTTGAATTTCCCGCTGGAGTTGTAATTTTTTAACTTGAGACGCACTTAAGGCGAATATTGTGCGTTCACGGCAATTGCAATGCCCAGTTTGCATCATTCGTGTATCCTGGTGCGAATTCGCATCTATCTGTGTCTTTGCTTTGACATTGTTTGTAATCTACTAGCGCAAATAATTACATTTGCTTTTGGTGTGCACACACCATTATGGTTTAATTCGCGCAAGTGACGCGGAAAACATCCCACAATGTACCTAGAGCATGCCAGTGTTGGTTTGTGCAGCAACGCGTAATTTGAATTTTCGCTTGAGTCATAATTTTTCAACCAGAATTTTTCAACGCACTTCAGGTGAGTATCGCCTGTTCGCAGCAATCGTGTCACCCAGTTTGCATCATTCATGTCGCCTTGTGTGAATTCGCATCTATTTGCGTCTTTGCATTGACATTGTATGTAATTTACTTGTGCAAATAATTAAATTCCCTTATGGAGTGCTCACACCATTGGTTTTATTTGCACAAGGGACATGGAAAACATCCTGCGATGAATCTAGAGCAAGCAAGTGTTGGCTTGCATGGCAACACCTCATGTGAATTTCCTTCTCAAGGTGAAATTTTTGCAACTTGCACAGAAGACGCGTTTTAGGCAAATATCGTGCGTTCATGGTATCCGCGTCACCCGGTTTGCATCATTTACGTCATCTGGTGCGAATTTGTGTCTATTTGTGTCTTTGCATCAACTTATGTAGTTTACTTGCGTAAATAATTCAATTCGCATTTGGTGTGCACACACCATTAGTTTTTTATTCACGCAACTGACGCAAAAAACATCCTGCGAGGAATATAGGGCAAGCGAATGTTGGCTTGCGCGACAAGACATTATTTGAATTTCCTGCTCGAGTTGAAATTTTTCAACTTGCGCAGAAGGCATGTTTAAGGCGAATATCGCGCGTTCACGGCAATCGCGTCACCCGTTTTGCGTCATTCACGTCACCTGGTGCGAATTTGTGTCTATTCGTGTCTTTGCATCTACTCATCATTTGAATTTACCGCTCGAGTCGAAATGTTTCAACTTGCGCAGAAGATGCACTTAAGGTGAATATTGCACATTCACATCAAACACGTTACCTCACATGGCATCAGATGTTGGTTTAGAGTGGATGAGAGCATGATGATTGCGGTTGCACTTGATAATTGTCACCATAGCATGCACTAGCTGTTAGGAGAGCTCCGAGCTGCCGGCGTTGCTGAGACTGAGAGCACAGTAATTACAGTCAGGCTTTATCCTCAGGACTTCTCACTCACCGACACTCTGACACTTCCACACAGCCAACAAAGAGACAGAGTAGTGGTTTTTACATCTTGAACAAAGATAAATGAAGTTCTCCTCCTCTCTCAAGTGATGTGAGGTTATTTTAATGTCATGCCTAGAGGATGTGTGTTTAAGGAGTTAAAAAATCTGGATTAATGTGGTGGAACAAGCATCTGCTGGTGGGATGTGGAGTCCTCCACACTCGCTGGCAGATTAAATATTGAGAGGATTAGAAGAAAAAGCTGACATCTAAGCATTTAGGCTTAATTACGCAGAATATTTCATGTGCATTGAATGTCTTCACCAGGATATTAAACAGTAAAGACTATAGTCGCCCCGCAGATTGTTGAAATATTCCTAATGTTCTCATAATGATGAAAAAGCTGTTAAATGTGTTTTGCACCTAATTAGTTCTGTCGCATACTTATATTACGCAAAGCTTGATGTTATTATGAAGCATAGACACCTGATGCTGAAAAGTAGCCCCTTGTGCTTTAAGACGTATATAATATGTATGAATATGATGTGTTTCTCTGGAGATTTCATTTTATTCCACACAAGCTGCTTCAGAAACTCCATCACGTGGATGTCTTTACTACCCTGTTATGAGATTCAGTTACTCTGCATTCTCAGGAAGTAGAGTCATTTGGACCTGAATTAATAATAATAATAATAATAATAATAATAAACAGTAAACAACAAATAAGTTGTTTTAGTCTGGTAAGTGTTTATTTTTACTCACACTGGGTACAAAAATTTTCCAAAATATTTTTATAATTTTTATACTTTTTTTTTTTTTTTTTTTTTGCTTTTTCTCTTTACCTTGTTAGACTTTTGGTGTTCCCAGTCTACAAAAAAACTGCTTGTAAGTTTCTCATTATGCTATATCATTACCAAATCTTGCTTCAACTTATTTTTGAACACAGGTTTTGTATTACTGTTTAGACTAATCGTAAGCCTCACAGATCTGAGCACCTCAGTTTTTGAGTAAACATTTGCAAAACTTTCCACAAATAATGCTTCTTTTCACTCAAAAGCCGAGGTGCATAAGCTCAGATTAAAGGCATAGTTTACCCAAAAATAAAATTTACCCCATGAATTACTTACCCTCGAGCCATTTTAGGTTTATATGACTTTCTTCTTTCAGATGAATGCAATCTGAGTTATATTAAAAAAAATATCCTGGCTCTTCCAAGCTTTATTGCAAGTCTCCTCTTATCTTATATCAAAATCCTTCAACATTTTTCTTTACAAATCCTTCTTCTTTTAAAACTTAAGGCCGCGTTTTACTCATCCATGTAGTGTTTACATAAAAAACAATAGAAGGTGCACTTGCATTACGATTGGGTCAGTTACCCAGATGCAATCGCCATATTGGCGATACTCGTATGTAAACAACAGCATTGACTGCACGGTTAATGTACTACTGAATACATTGTTCTGCTAATTTATGCTGTCTAAACCACAGAAAAAACGTGTGGACGCTGCTAAATCATATAGAGAAGGACTCAGTAAGCAGGAAAGGGTGCAGTATTTTGATAAATTAAACTTAACGGGTGGTAAAGATACGTACAAGCAGTATAAAGTAAGATATTAGCCTAATATTTCACCT
>JAHKKF010537525.1:2292-17516 GCA_019740295.1 Labeo calbasu
GGCATCGAAACAAGGAAAGTTACTAGACTGTGACAGCTGGTCTGAGGTAAGACGCTAATATCAATCAACTATCGTGGGAGCGGCCTCTGAGAATGGCTCGATTTGAAAAAGAGGAAATTATTTTTACAGATTAATTAAAAACCACTGCATGGATTTTTATCATTCTAGGGTACATTTGTACATACACTGCCAACACACATTTATGTTCAAATAACATGTAAAAGTGAAGTTTGCATCCGATGACCCCCTGAACAGATGTTTGTAAATCACAATTACTCACCCTCTCGTTGGCCACACAGATGATTCGAGCATAACAACAGGTCATGAGGACAATCAGGCTAAACAGAGGAATGTACCATCTGCAAAAACAATAATTTACACCTCAATCAAGACAATACAACTGTGCAAATACTGTAAGTTTTTAAAGATTAGGGTAGTCTAAATGTAAAAACATGGGAAATGAACACAAACAGTTAAAGGAATAGTTCACCCAAAAATGAAAATTACTACATGATTTACTCACCCTCGAGCCATCTAAGATGTACATGACTTTCTTCTTTCAGACAAAAACAGTCAGAGTTATATTAAAAAATGTCCTGGCTCTTCCAAGCTTTATAATGACAGTGAATGGGTGTTAAGATTCAATAGTCCAATAAAAGTCCAATAAAGTGCATCCATCCATCATAAAAAGTGTTCCAAATAGCTCCAGGGGGTTAATAGAGGCCTCCTGAGGCTAATCAATGCATTTGTGTAAGAAATGACAAACACAGAAACGCAGAGGAGCTAACTAAACAAAACACCGTTCACAAATTAAACATACAAAACTAGGATTTAAATAAATAAATAAATAAAAATGTCTGAAGATTTCGATATAAGTCAAGAGGAGACTGTTTTCCTTTTGCTCCTATAAACAAAACTTGGTTCTCGAGTCTAGCATATTCTCACCAGAGTTTATGCTACACCTACGTTAGGGCTGCACGATAAATCGCATGAGATTGTGAGGCGCGCTTAGTCAGTAAAGCCGGTACTTTGATTAGTAGTAAAGCTCCATCACGTGCGTTCAGCTGGAGCGGCAATTAATACATAGAGCGGTAAATCACTGACAAGCTACACGCCTCATAAACGCATTCGATTTATCGTGCAGCCCTAACCTACGTCCTATGTCATCCACTGGAGCAACACCACTGAACGCGTGTACGACAGTTAACGCATTGATTTGCTTCAAAAGGCTTTTATTAACCTCCTGGAGCCATGTGGTGTACTCTTATGATGGATGGATGCACTTTATTGGACTTCAAAATTTCAACAGCCATTCACTACCATTATAAAGCTTAGAAGAGACTATTTTTTTATTATTATAACTCCGATTGTATTCGTCTGAATAAAGCAAGTCAAATACACTGGCTTGAGGATGAGTAAATCATGGAGGTAATTTTCATTTTTGGGTTAACTATCCCTTTAAATATTCAATATCGAACCAATGCTGCTAAATTAAATATTGGCCAATAACCAATACACTATTGGACATCTTGTGCATTCATATGTATTATTTTATTTGATATTTTGTTTTGTTATGCAACAGCATTTATGCATTTTAGGTGTCCAAATATACTTGTTTCCAGTGTGGACGATCCTTAACACAACATAACTGGACATAAATAGAGTGAAAAATATTGTAAAAACACCAGCATGCACTAGAACCTATCAGAACGGCAACGGAAATTCCTGAGATTCAAAGAGCATGAGCTACGTGTGCCTCTGAAAAATGATGCAACTCATATCATAGTTTCATTAGTCCAACACAGATTCATTCCTAGAAACATGCATTTCCACAAACTCTCACACGCATGCCGAACATTGTAAACTTACATGCCAAACCTCCACCCGACATGATTATCTGTGATCCAACTGCAAGAGAACAATGAGATAGAAATGACTGATGATGATTGTAGTGATACGACTGCAAATAAGAATATATCAAAAGTGAAAGGTCATTCACCACCAGGCTCCTGCAGGACCGTAGTATCCAGCCATCAGGGGGAGGGTGGACATAAGCAGAGGAACACCCCATGCCACCACATGATACAGTCTGAGAAACACATCCAGATGTTAGGAACACTATCTGTACGTATGCACAACTAAATATGTTTGTGTGTGTACTGGCTCACATTTTATAATGTTCAGTTCTGATTTCTCTCACCAGGTTCAGGTACAGATTAAAAGTAATAAGACAAACCCACATCAGCGCAGCCCAGTCTGAAAGAAACAGCCAAAAACTGTAACAAATATAGCACGACACAGTGTCGATACAGGATATCATCTTTCTATTTTGATGCAGTTATTGGAATTTATACAGAAGTATCATGTGTACTGCATGTTTGAATTCTATGTATTCAAATGTCTTCTACCAATTACACTAAAGCCAAAAAATGAATCATCTTACTATCCCACGTCAGAACTGATGATCTATTACTTTACATATAAACGTCACTGCACGTATGAAAACACATCTTTAAAACAGTTGCCAAATTTACCAAAATATGTGAGCCACCAGGCTTGAAAATTACACAGAGACCCCTCTGGATGAGACTCTCCCTGCAGAAAAAAAGAAAGCAAATGTGTTAAGAAATACATTTATTAAAAAGGGAGAAAACATTTTCCAATAACTAGAATAATTCCTCTCTAAACATATCTCTCTGTCACATACACACAAATGAATCAAAGAAACTCACCATAACATAAGCAACACTGTCAAGAAGCGCAGCTACTGTCAGACTGCGTATCATTTTCTACAAAGACAAAGGAAAAAGGACAAACACATATAAAACAGATTAAAAAAAGGATTCAATATTATAATAATAATTCATAATAATCAACAGTATGACTGAATATGACAATTATTAGTTAGAATTACAGACATTACACTACCAGTTTGGTGTCTATAATATTTCTGCTAATATTATGTTCACTCAAGACTGCTTTTATTTTACCAAAAATACAGTAAGAACAGTAATGTTGTGAAATATTAATACAATTTAAAATAAACTTTCTGTTTTAATATGTTAAAATGTAATTTATTCATATTTCAGCAGCCATTCACAATCCACTTTTCAGTGTCACATGATCCTTCAGAAATCATTTTAATATGCTGATTTGTATAAAAACCGTTTCTCATTAATGTTAGTGTTAAGTTTTGCAGCCTAATATTTTTTCAGAGTTATTTAATGTAAAAAAAAAAAAAAAAAAAAAAAAAAAAAACATTTTATTTACGTATTTATTCTTCTATATGTGTGTTTTTATTGTCACTTTTAATACATTTAATTCATTCTTGCTGGGTAAAAGTATTAATTTAAAAAACAAACAAACATTTGAACATAACTGTACCTGAGCCAAAGAGTTAGATTGACGGAGCAGCCATATCGCAAGCAGCATGAAAGAGCTACACAGGAAATTTTAATAAAGTTAAAAATGCTCAAATGTCACTTTAGAACAAAAACCATGTGCAATGATTTTACTCACCATGCCACTATTGAAAATGTCCCTGTGGCTCTTTTCACTTTAAGTAACACATCCTGTGGATTAAAACACATATGTAAATCTAATGAAAATTAAAAAGGAGATAAGGAAGAAAAAGTGCTATGAGTTTAATTCCATGAAGACAGTAATAACAATCAGTACAATCAGCTTTTATTATTCAATAACGCTTTCAATAGCACTTATTTTTCTTTTCGTTTTATATAAACACCTTGTTTTTGACACTTTTTCCCCCACTAACACTACACAGTTCCACACTTTCAAATATTCTCCGACTATTCATTAAAGAAATGTAAACAGTCAGGTGTTTTCCTGCTCCTCCTGTGCTCTGATCACAGATCAATAAATGATTCATTTCCTACGAAACTTATCTCACCGTGACTCACCTTTTAAATAAAGTTTAAACGTTTAACTGAAATTAATTTGTCATAAATCACTCCACACTTTTTTACTTTCATGTTATACTTTCATTAAAAGTAGTAGCAAAACATCATTATGCCTGGAAAGGATGATGTCATGTGGTGATTAGCATGAGGGCTAACAAGTTAGCATTACAGTAGTTTTTAAAACGTGTTTTATACTTACACATCGATAGTCGTCGGGCTCTGTGTTGAAGAAAGTACAGCGGGAGCTGCTAGTGTTGTTAACCTGGAGTGGATGCTCATCTCCCATAATTATTCTTTCTTTTTACTAACTAATATTTTGATCTGGACTACACACATCATGAGAACAACATAGCCACATTGACACGTAAGGCGTGCGCGGAAGGACAAACAACACAGCGATACGAAATGCGGTGACGTTTACGTCTTTTTTTTGAGACAGAACACTACAATGTTGTTTGTACAGTGAGATAATAATAAAATAATATGGATACTATATTGTTTTGAGATCAGTGAGAAAATACACTTTGGTGGTAAGAAAATTAATGTACTGATATTCGACTTTAAGTATTTTTTTATTCTTTTTTTATATCTGTGAATAAATGTCATATTTTATAAACCATACACTGTGTTAAAGTCATTTTTATTGGGTGCCGAAGAAATTTAAAATCTGGGTACCCCGTAATGGACAGATTTGATGTATTTAATCTTATGTATGATGGTTTATGTGCTCAGATTATTTTTATTAATTAAACAATAGATTGTGTGCTGGATGATAACTGACGTACAGCGGAGTGATCATGTTGAAAAAAGGTTATGTTAAGTGAACCTTAAAATAATGTTTTACTAACGTCATATAAACCAAAAACTAACGTTATATTTCTGTTAAGAAAACTCTGCTGGCTAACCAAAAACAAACCTTAAAAATAATAATTTTCTGGGAACCAAAAGGCAATGTTGTGGGAACATTATAATAACATTCTAAAAACAAAAAACTAACTTTCTGGGAACGTTAAAATAATGTTTTATGAACAAAAAAAATGAACATTCTTGGAATGTTAAAGTAACGTTATGGGAACGGTCTACAAACAAAAAAAACTAACTTTCTGGGAACCAAATGCTAACATTCTGGGAACGTTAGAATACTGTTCTATGAACAAAAAAAAACTAACATTTTTGGAATATTAAAGTAACATTATGGGAACATTCTACAATAAAAAAATGAACATTCTGGGAACGTTAAGAAAACTTTCCTGGCTAACCAAAAACAAAACAAAAAATAACTTTCTGGGAACCAAAAATTGTTAAATGGGATGTTAGACTACTCTAAATCTGATTTTAGAGTAGTCTAACTACTTTTTTTTGATTAAAATGAACGGATGAAACTGCTCAGCATAATATAATCTTATATTTGGTTAGGTATGTTTCTGTGTTTATTGATTTTTTTTTATATATGTGTAGCTTGAGTGTTCATAATAGGCCTATAAGGAACATAAAGGTGAGTTGATTTCAGTTCATCCCAGGAACATTGTGTAACAGTTCACACCTTTTTTCAAGATGTTTGTTTAGGTCCAATAAAAGAAGAATCTTTGGTATCTTTGAACAATAAGGCATTGTGCAATAATGTCTATTGTGTACGTAAACATAAGTAATATAAATATATTATTTCAATTTTTCAAATGATTGTATTTTAGAAACATCCTGTAAATTTTGATTTACACATCTAAATTTGGTGACTCCAATCGACTGGCATGGTCAACATTTGAATCCTGGTCACATTTTGTGGTAAATTATACCACAAAACCAACATATCTTGCATTTTTCTTGTTATTTTGTTTTGTTTTGGTTTTTTTCTCATGTCTGCTCACATGGGCACTAACCTGTATTATTTATGGCCAATTTGTATATTTTGATTATGAAAATAAATATTTTTTGTGTGCATAAAAGATCTGTTTCATTGCACAGGTCTCACTTATACTAAATATGAACTGATAATAGATTAATTGAAATTGAATAGATTACAGAATGCTAGATTAAATTTGATTAGAACTGGTTACTATTTCATGTCATTATGTCTGATGTCTAATTCATCCGCAGTCCTGGAAATTAAAGTTATTTAAATGAAGGACTTTTATAAGCACTAAGGAATGAAGAGTATGTACATTGTAAGCCTATTGATCATGCATTGTTAAGCAAAATGACTAATAAACAACCACACATTAGATGTTTACAAAAGTTTATTTTGTAGTAAAAACAACTCAGTACAAAATACATCAAACGTTTTTAACAGTGATACTGGCCATTAGGCAAAACTTAACACAGAATCTCATGGAGCTCATCATGATACACAGAGTGATTTTCAGAGCCATCCACGTCATTGATTCACAGATAGTTTCAGGTCATTAGCAGGGAACATTCCCAAGGATTTTCTACAGGGTTTCTGCTTCATCTATAGGAGTCCTCACAATACAAACTATCATACGTCCATGTTCTTCAAGTCATCAGTCCTCTGGAACACACAGCAACATCATAGGACAACAGCCTTCCTCTCAAAAACTTACAAAGAATGAAAAAATAAAAGCTTTCAATTATACATAACACATAAATAGATTTAAATATCAAGATAAGGCATGGCAACCAGCCATTTGAACGGAGATTTTGCTTTAAAAAAAAAGGGGGGAAACTGTCAGTGCAAACAAAATGCCACAAGACAAGAAGCAGCCCTTACAATACGTCAGTGATCAACACCAAAACCAATACTAGTACAACAAACCCACTTCCCCCTCTCGGTTTGCCTTGCATTTTAACTTTTGACAGCTTAACTTCTGTTTAGTCAGTCTCTTTGGTAGGCTCTTCCACAAAGGCAAAATAGATCCTATTAGATCAGAATAGTTCATCATATCCAAATAGATCATGATGCAGTTCACTGTCCCCAGCCGGCAATGCCAATCTCCTGCTTGTACCGGTTGGTCAGGTTGTTGGCTTGGCTTGTGAGCTCGGACAGCACCCCATGCAAGCCCTTCAGGTGGAACTGCAGGAGCTGTTCCAGATCCATGTCGCTCTCCGGCTCTGTGCGCGCTGGCTCCGGCGCTGTGGTGTCTTTCTTGCGCCTCTGCTCCTCTGCACGCATGACGCCCCATTCGATGTTGTTCCGGATGGACTTGAGCTGGCTGTAATAGCTGTACATGTCGGCCTCAGCATCCCGCAGGTAGCTACCCGGGTCGTTGGTTAGCTTCTGCTGCTCTTTCTCTTGGTCCAGCGGCACATCTCTTAGCAGACTCGGCACCATGACCGTCTGATCCATGTTGTTGACGGCGCCGATGAAGCGGTTCATTGCCGTGAACAGAGCGTTCTTCTGGCTGAGGGGCTCGGACATCTGCATTTTGCTGGTTTATGTGGGTTAATTCGAGAGTAGCGTGTTAGTCTCTCGTGTGCTTAGTTTCCTTCTGAAGGTCTGCATTCCTTACGTGTCATTTATACCTGACCTTTTTTGCTCCTGGGCGTGACCGAAACCTGTTGGTCCGGTCTGGGACGTCAGGTCGGCCGCAACCAGATTCCAACCGCAAGACACAAACCTCCGCACGGCCCACAGACACACAGGGAGCGGCACGAAAGTGCACTGATCGTTTGGTTGCATAATAATTTACATTACACAGAAACTAAATGAAAAAAACAAATGCAAACCACCACATACGACTTTTACTTTTATATAATTATCACATATGACGAAAAATAGAAGGCCTACTGCTTGCTTATTATGGCTATGTAGCCTAAATAAAGTGTAGGTCACTTTTAACAAGGGTTAAAATTGTAAATGATTTTGACTTGAGTAAATAATATTTGTTTCTTGTTACCAGAATCTAATCTTTAAATTCTTTGCTGATTAGTAACATTAAGGCCAAAAGTTGCATGCTTGAGGTATGAATAGGCCTATTAGTGTTTAAGTCATTATCATGCCACATAAGCAAAAACATGAATGAACCTAACAGGAAAGACAAATCACAAATGAGAAATGAGGTTATATCTAGTTGTGTCTTCCAGGTGACAATGAGATCAAATACAGAGAAAAACTAGACTTTTGTTTAACTCTCATGTTTGTTACAGTTTTCTCCTGATAATGACTGTTTTAAAAGCGAATAACATCTCAGGTTGTGCTCAGATTTTCCAAGGCAATTAATCTTAAGTCTTAACATGAAAAGATTTCAGAATGAACTTTTCAAACATTTCTCATCTGATTTTCCTGACGCTAAATAATCCAAGCTATGCCATGATCCACATATTTTATGCTCTTTTTGTCAAAGAATGCTTTATGTGTTTTAGAAGATACATCTAAAGCTGATACTTAAAGGAATTATAAAAGGAACTTAACTGAGAACACAATTAAGTCTCCTGTAAGAATGATCATTTTCCATTTGAAAAATACAACCTGTGTTTATATTCTTATAAACCCAGTCGTCTGAGGGTCAAACTTAGCTATGTGCCAAATGAAACAGTTGAAAAGCGGACTAGATGTCTGCTTATTCTTTAAAATGGGTTTTAGGGGCACATTTCTGTCCTCTCTTTTATGGACGTGTGTCTTTCACTCAAATCTTTTAAAGTGTGTATGTAAAATGCTTTGAAACTGTCCCTTCTGGCTTGTTGAAGTAATCTGAATGCCCAGAGGGGATCTGGCTTGTGATCCAAGTCAACAAATTTACACAAGAGGATTCAAATAAGTATTCACATGCAAATTTCAAACAATTAGGACCCCAGTTATCTACTACTATCGTGATAATAATGATAGTTAAAATGTACAGCGTTTTATGTCTTATCTGTCTTTCTTTCTTGCAGTTAAGTCTAAAGCCCAATTCAACTTGTACAAAAATGAAAACACAGGCCAGATAAGGTCACAACTGAAGAGGGTCAAACAATGTTTAGTTGAGATAAGATCACAGCAAGGTTTCAGTTTAAATAATTGTACATACCAAGTCATAGAAAGGAAAGCTGAAACACCTTTGCAATGACTAGAATGTATCGGATGATTCAGGAACCTGTTCTTCTGCTCTGCCTTTAATCTCCACCTTTGTTCTAGGTTCTTCTCTGCCTCACCCTGAGAATCACTTGTTCTCTTTTACCATTTAAATGTACGCACAAGGGATTTCTTTGTACAATAACATTGTCTCTTTTTCTTGCAGTGTGCCTTCACCTGATACAACTGTTGAAAGTTTCACTTACGGTCTAAAAAGTTCCCAGCCTAAACATCCTTTGACAGTTATGCATACTAGTCTGATATCACTCTGATCTGATACTGCGTACAAGGCAGCAGTCAAGAGAGCGAAAGGTCACAGCGAAACTCAGAAAATTGAAGCATGCGCACTGACCCCAAATTCCTGCTAAAACACATGCATATCTAATTTAGATCAGTAGCCTAACCATAACATGAAAACTCCATAGTGGTTTTAAATGCATGCCCACACATATCCATCTATTCACTCTAAATCACGTTGCACTGCTGGACTGTTTTGTTACCCTGCAGAGTTAGACATGCAATGATGAACTTAAAGAGTGTATCTGTTACGTAAAATGTTTCTAAGCGACTTGAGGTGACATAAAAGGCAATCCCATAATTGCATAGAAACCTAAATTACATAGACAGTTAAATAGATATGGAAAATGAACTGTATTGTAGTGCATTTGCAACCCCTTTTTGTTGAAAAAAAACCGTCAATTGCAGTGTCCATCCAACCCCTTGTAATTAAAAGGAATCTGACTAAATCAAATGTTCTAACACATACTATTTCTCACAATGTCACAGCACCCTCTATAGGTCTTAAAGGTATTTAAGTCACTGAAATGTTTAAATAATTTGCAAAACTTTTTACTTTGTTGTAAAAAGTACTTTTCACATATAAATCAAATTATTCACGAATTTAATAAAATTGTTTATTTCTGTAGTTCTTATTTCTTGATTACCCCCCATTTTATTCTACAAAGGCAGATAGATGACAATTTTCTGTTTTTTCCCCATATTTTTTACAATTTGAGTTTGGGAATTTGTGGCTTATAGTCTGTCAGGATGCTCACCATCAAACCCTGGAGAAAACATACAGACATTATTACTTTACAAACATAAATGCATTAATAATACTCACATTTTTACATATACATTTTACCATAATGGTCCACTTGCGGTTCTCAGCCTCAGAGAACACAAGGGAACGTGATGAGTAGAAAACCTCATCATCCACTTCCTCTGCTTTACGTGGGAGACAGTGCAGAAATGTCCAGTCTGGTGCAGCCACACTTCCTGTCTGTCAAACATTTTACAAAGTATAACAGAAACAATAATAGACTACATCAGACGAAGTTGATAGATATTTCTCTACCTGCATGGTGATCTGGTATCCATGGAAATCTTTCAGTCTCTTCTTCTTCTCCTCCTCTTGGCCCATGCTCACCCAAGTGTCAGTAACCAGTACGCTACTGTCCCGTGCTGCCTCTATTGGATCCGTCAGGAATTGCAACTTGGTACCAAACTACAGCATGAATATTATAATTCTGTAAACGCTGCATACTGAGCTATTGTAAACATTGATCATAAATGAGCTAGTGATCATAAAACAATAAACATCGTGCAATGTCAAGATTTATTGTGTTGTTAAAGACAATTATTAAAGTCAAATAATCATTTCACATACATAGGCAAGCATATAATGCAAAAGCATGGTAGATAAAGCAAATATTATAAAAAGATGCTTAATTATATTGTATATTTTATGGATAAAGCTGTTCATGACTTCTCAGTCTATACCTGCTTAGACAGAAGCTGAGCCTCTTGAGTGACATTAGCATCTGGCTCATAACCCTAAAGAAAAATAGTTAATTTAGGTCAAATCTTGAAATGAACAACATTTCGGATTGGTGCAAAATAAAATAAAATAAAATAAAATAAAATAAAATAAAATAAAATAAAATAAAATAAAATAAAATAAAATAAAATAAAATAAAATAAAATAAAAATTTCCTTATTGAATAAAAGTACACTACCATTTTTTTAAAGAAGTCTCTTCTGCTCACCAAGCCTGCATTTATTTGATCCAAAAATCGTTAAAGTCTAAACTATTTTTACTATTTAAAATAACTGTTTTCTATTTTATTTCAAAGCTACATTTTTAACACAGGATCCTTCAGAAATCATTCTAATATTCTGATTTGCTGCTCAAAAAACTTGTTTTATTTATTGACTGGAGTAATTATGCTGAAAATGTTTTGATCACAGGAATAAATTACATTTTAAAATATATTCAGATAAAAAAAATTAAATAGTAAAATTATTTTACAATATTACTGTTTTTGCAGTATTTTGGATCAAATAAATGCAGGCTTGGTGAGCAGAAGAGAATGACTTAAAAAACATTAAAAATGTTACTGTTCAAAAACTTTTGACAGGAAGTGTACTAATGTCAGTGTATTAGGATGCGGACCTTGGGTGTGGCCACTTTAAGATTGACACCTAGTTTGGCCAATGACATCATGAAGGAGTGAAGAACGTTGTTTCCATCACCTATCCAAGCCAAAGTGAGACCTTTTAATGAGCCGTAGTGCTCCTGTAAGAGTAAAAAAAAACAATACATGAGTGCATGTACTTCAGTTTATGTGTGTGTATGTGTCTGTGAGTGAGTACCTGTAGTGTCAGAAGGTCAGCTAGAATCTGTATAGGATGGTAGAGGTCAGAGAGGCCATTGATGATTGGTATAGAAGAGTCTTTATCCAGGTGCTCCAGAGATGTGTGACTATACACCCGAGCTAACACAATGTCTGCCAAACCAGAGAGCACCCTGCCATACAAACACACGCACCCACATATCAGACTATGTTAAGGCCTTAGTGAATCGAGTCTATGCAGTGTTTACAGTGTGTGTGAATTCAGACCTGGCTGTGTCTGTGGTGCTCTCATTGACGCCTAGATGAATATCCTGGGGTGTGAGAAAACATGGATGGCCTCCCAACAGAGAAAACCCTAAGAGCGAGATAGAGAGAGAATGTGTCTATGTGTTAAATCTTTTGTTCTCTGTATCCGCCCCTATTCACTGATAAATGTAAGCCCTTTCACAGGCTTAAACTTTGAATGGCACCTGTTTCAGTGGACATGCGGGTCCTAGTGCTCCTTTTCTCAAATATCATGGCGATAGATTTGCCTTGAAGTAATGGAACATACTGCACATAAAAAGAGGAATAAATTAACATTGTTTATTATATCAGTCCTGGAAATGGGCAGATTATTGATCAGTAACTTCAATACTTGCAGAATTTTTTGCAGTACCTCACCCCTGTGCTTTATTCGATGTTTAAGGTCAGCAGAAACCCACAGGATATGTTTAATTTCCTCTGCGTTAAAATCCTTCAGTGTTAGAAAGCTGCGGCCCTTCAGGTTAACACTGCCCAAAGCTGCTTTTCCCACACTGTGGACATGAAATACACATGCTACAGATGGAAAATTACATGAGCATAAAAAAAAAACCTCAAATACACTTTTTCAAAATTGTCAATAAAATAAATTTTGAAACAACATTTTTTAAATTCTTATAAAGCAGATTTTATGACTTTATAAATTGGAAGAATATATTGTATTTATATATGAAAAATATTTTCCAAGAACAAAGGTTAAAAAAGGTTAAAGACTAGTGCTCGGCAATGATTAATCATAATTAATCGCATCCAAGCTAAAAGTTTTTGTGTACATAATATATGTATATGTGTTCTGTGTATATTTATTATGTATGTAAATTCACACACATATAGTATATATATTTTAAAATTATTTACATGTATTTACATGTATATATTTATATTCATATAATTTATATTATATATAAATATATTTAATATATAAACATAACATATTTTTCTTAAATATATACATGCATGTGTGTATTTATATTAAAATAATAAATGTACACAGTACACACACATATATTATGTACACAAAAACTTTTATTTTTAATTATTCGTTGTCCAGCACTATTAAAAACATAAATGGTTGGTAATTTTTTTTTGTATGTCAACATTTTTAAAAGTTAAAAGTCAACATATTTTATGCTTAACCGATCAACTTGATCAACTTGTAACTTTCATTACATTCATAACTATGTAATTAATTCTCTGTTAAGCATTATGCAATGTAATAATTAATATCATTAATGAATCATACAAAGTCACTCGAAATTTTAGACAGCAGCAAAATTTTTATGGGTAACACTTTACAATGTGTCATTTGTTAACATTAGTTAATGCATTAACTAACATGAACGAACAACAAACAATACATTTATTACACGTTTTTATTAATCTTTGTTAATGTTTATAAAAAACAAAATTAACATTAATTAAGATTAATAAATGCTGTAGAAGTATTGTTCATTCTTAGCTCGTGTTAGCTAAAGTAGTTAACTAATGTTAGCTAATTAACCTTATTGCAAAGTGTTACCAATTAATAGTAAAATTTCCAACTCACCTAAAATTCCTGCTTTGGCAACATTTTGCAAAGTTCGAACTATAAAATATTATGCTTTTGAAAGCAGACATTTTACTGACGTAAGTATACATACAGAGCTCAATGAAGCACAACAGAGTCAAATCATTTCCACGCTTTCCCTGTGTAACATTAAAGGTGTGGCTAACGGGACGGCAAGGGGGCGGGGCAGCTCTAGTGATTGACAGCTCTAGTGCACTTGCTCTTTTATCCCACCCGCTTCCAGACCCTGCCATGGTGTGATGAACTCTCTCTCTCTCGCTCTAACTGTGTCTCTCTCTCTCTCTCTCTCTCTCTCTCTCTCTCTACACGTAGTTAAAACATTCCATAAATATATGTTTTTTTCTTCGTTAATCAAATAACTCTAAAATTACAACAAAGAACAAACTCTGATTAGACTCTTCTTTTTTTCCTGTTGCCAGGGTAACGTTTACTTCCGGTTTAGCTGTTATTCTTCAGAAGGGAACAGCTGACAGTTCAGGAATGTCATCTGCAGAACAGAGGTGTAGGAGGTGATGACAGGAGAAACAGACCCAGAAATACCAGGTAAGCTGTGCTTTTTATAGTCATCTATCAATCAATCTATCTATCTATCTATCTATCTATCTGACTGTCTGCCTGTATATCAATATATCTGTTTATGTATGTAGGTATGTGTGTTTTACAAGCACGTGCTTGTAGGACTTAAAGCAAAGACTTTGCTCACGGTGTGTGACACCATAATCATGTCTTTGAGCTTCCAGAGCATTACCCACAAGGCTATTCTGGGAAGCTGGAAGCTTTCTAAGGCTTTAAACAGACCGTCTTGCTGAGCATGTGGAGGTTTGCTCTTTGCTCCATGTGAACAACTGGGACTGTGGGCAAATGTTGTACTGAACTTATATGTTTCTTTATTGCAGAGACAGGTGCTGTATTTACCTTTGGAAAGAGTAAAATAGCGAACAATGCACCCAGCAGGTTATGGCTAAAGAATGATATACCTGTGCACATCTCATGTGGACAGTCACACTCAGCCTTTGTAACAGGTTGTAATCTCACTATATTCACCTTGTAATTTTGTAACTGTAGCTATATTTTGTAATAAAAGACTCTTTAATTATCATTTTTCAGAGCAGGGCCGCTTGTTTGTGTTTGGAAATAATAACAAAGGTCAGCTCGGTCTACAAACCAAAGGACCAGTGAATAAACCAGTCTGTGTTAAAGGTGAGATACAGCTGAAGTCAAAAGTTTACATACACCTTGCAGAATCTGCAAAATTTAATTATTTTACCAAAATGCATGTTATTTTTTATTTAGTACTGACCTGAATAAGATATTTCACAGGAAAGGTGTTTACATATAATCCACAAGAGAAAAATAGTCGAATACACTTGATTCCTAATACAGTGTTGTTACCTGAATGATCCACAGCTGTGTTTTTTTGTTCAGTGATAGTTGTTCAGGAGTTCCTTGTTTGTCCTGAACAGTTAAACTGCCTGCTGTTCTTCAGAAAAATCCTTCAGGTCCCACAATTTCTTTGGTTTTTTAACAAACAAACAAACAAAACATGGCTGTGGATCATTTAGGTAACAACACAGTATTAAGAATCAAGTGTATGTACTTTTGAATGTTTACATTTTTTATAAATTCAACTATTATTTTTTCTTGTGGACTGTATGTAAACATTTTTTATGTTAAATATCTTATTAAGGTCAGTATTAAATAAAAAAATAACATGCATTTTGTATGATCCCTCTTATTTTGGTAAAATAATTAACATTTTGCAGATTCTGCAAGGTGTATGTAAACTTTTGACT
>JAHKKF010537529.1:0-13817 GCA_019740295.1 Labeo calbasu
TCTGGAGGAAGGGTGGAGAAGCTCATAGCCCAAGTTGCTTGAAGTCCAGTGTTAAGTTTCCACAGTCTGTAATGATTTGGGGTGCAATGTCATCTGCTTGTGTTGGTCCACTGTGTTTTTTGAAAACCAAAGTCACTGCACCCGTTTACCAAGAAATTTTAGAGCGCTTCATTCTTCCTTCTGCTGACCAGCTTTTTAAAGATGCTGATTTCATTTTCCAGCAGGATTTGGCACCTGCCCACACTGCCAAAAGCACCAAAAGTTGGCTAAATGACCATGGTGTTGGTGTACTTGACTGGCCAACAAACTCACCAGACCTGAACCCCATAGAGAATCTATGGGTACTGTCAAGTAGAAAATGAGAAACAAGAGACCAAAAAATGCAGATGAGCTGAAGGCCACTGTCAAAGAAACCTGGGCTTCCACACCACCTCAGCAGTGCCACAGACTGATCACCTCCATGCCACGCCAAATTGAGGCAGTAATTAAAGCAAAAGAAGCCCCTACCAAGTATTGAGTACATATACAGTAAATGAACATATTTTCCAGAAGGCCAACAATTCAATAAAAAAGTTTTTTTTATTGGTCTTATGAAGTATTCTAATTTGTTGTGATAGTGAATTGGTGGGTTTTTGTTAAATGTCAAAATCATCATAATTAAAAGAACCAAAGACTTAAACTACTTCAGTCTGTGTGTATTGAATTTATTTAATTATTATTTACAGGTTTCACAATTTGAGTTGAATTACTGAAATAAATGAACTTTTCCATGACATTTTAATTTATTGAGATGGACCTGTATGTTAAATGAATTTGAATTCCATTCAGTCACGTCCTCTTTCTGTCTTTACAGTTGAACATCCTGTGAAATGTAGCCAATTAAAATCAAGTTCACACTCCTGAATTGAAAGAGAGCGAATATTTAATTCTAAATTTGGCTCAACCTTAATGTGAGCAGTCACTGGTCACTTTCACAGTAAACGTGAGCAGAGATTAGTCAGTTCCTGTCAGGGGCAAAAATAATTTGTTTTATAACTGGTTTATGCAAGCTAGCGTTAAAGGGGCCCTTGATCCTCCAGGGCCCCTTATTGTGAATCTAAAAATGAATCAGCCTGTAGTCCGAAGTTAAAATTGATACAACTAATGTCAAGTTTGCACTATTGTCTTCCGCAGCATTAGCCACATGAATGTTTAATACAAACCCAAACAATGTCTGTGCTTAAGCTATTAAATGAATCAGACCATCCCTCCATTAACAGATTAAAAGCTTTAAATTGTCTCCTAGTGTTCTCCATCTCTACCTCCCTCCTCCATTTCTCCATTTCTAATTGACTGTAGATAGAGTGGAGTGGAATAAAGCTTCCCCAGGGAACCTGGCTGGTTACAGTGGGAATCTCAATACTGAATCATCTCAGTGTTTACAGGAATAGTTCAGCCAAAGATGAAAACTCTGTCATCGTGCACTCACCCTCATGTCGTTCCAAACCCGCATGACTTTCATTATTTCACAGAAAATTTTTGAGTGATGTAATAGTCGCTCTTTTGAGTCACAATAAATGGAGACTCAATCTTTCAAACTTCAAAAAGGCAAAATAAAAAATAATCTTGACTTGTGCACTCTGTTTCAAGTCTTCTGAAGCCATACGATTACTTTGTGTGAGGAACAAACTGAAATTAAAGTCATTTTTCATTAATAATCTCACCTCCGGTAAGCTATTAATGGCAATTGAGAACTGGATCAGTTCTTTTTTTGCAAACTGGATCAATCGATTCATTAAAAATCTGACTTAAAAGAATGATTCATTCACTCTAAATGACTTTCAGTGAATAATGACTGTTCCTTACACAAAGCTATCATATGACATCCAGAAAGATTATTATTATAAATTAAAACTATTACAAAAAAGGTTTTTATATAATATATATTATATAATATATTTATTTATTTATTAAAATTGACTGCTTTTATGATGCCTTTATCAAAGATATTACATTGAAATTATTCACCAGTATATTCTTAAATTCCATAAAAGAAAGTGTAAGTCAGACATGAGGTTGAGTAGTTAATGACAGTGTTTTCATTTGTGGATCTCTTTAAGGAAAAACAGGGAGAGAGAGAGTCTGACTGATGTAGTCGATTGCCTTATTAAATGATAAAACTATCAAGCCTGCCTTCTGGCCAGAGAAAGAGACGCCACACAATTATAGAGCGAAACAGAGAGAAGCAGAGGAGGGGTGCTGGATTTCTCGAGCCATCAGGCAGAGACAAATCCTCGCAAACACAAACCCAAACATTCCCCGGTGTAAAAGTTGATGTCTCTTTGGAGAATTATGATCCGAAGTGCTCATCGGAGGGCAGTGTTCACGTATGCTTGTGCTAACAGAGATGTATTCTGAGAGAGGCAAGTCAGAGATCGCAGACTGTGTGATTAAACTCAGTGGGACACAGAGAAATCTGATTAATAAATAAACGCTTTCTCACTGGCTTCCATATGCCGGAGAGACTCCAGCAGCACCTCGGCAGCCTTTATCAGAGGTGATGATGCTCTGATTAACCCAGATGCAATTAGAACAATGACACGCCCCAGGGGAGGTCACCGACTGCACAAACTCACTTCAGAGCGCTTATGAATCGCTGGTAATATATGCAAAACATCAAACATTAACGACACCCAGATGACAATTAAAAGGGAAAGTTCACTCAAAATGAAAGTTCTGTCATCATTTACTCTCTGTGACTTTCTTTCTTCTCCTTGAACACAAAAGAAGATCTTTTATAGGACTGTTTTTGTCTATACAGTGAAAGTCAATGGGGTCACAGAGACGTCTGCTTTTGTGTTACACTTAAAGGGTTAGTTCACCCAAAAATGAAAATTCTGTCATTAATTACTCACCCTCATTTCCTTTCAAACCCATAAGACCTTCATTTGTCTTCGGAACATGAATGTAGATATTTTTAATGAAATCCAAGAGCTTTCTGACCTTGCATAAACAGCAAGGCTCCTTCCACGTTCAAAGCCCAGAAAGGTACCAAGAATATCAACAAAATAGTCCATGGGACATCAGTGGTTTTAACATGTTTATGAAATGTTATAAATAAATAACTTTTTTCAACAATTCTTCGCCTCTGCGTCAGCCTAGCGCCATTTTGGAGAGTATCACGATGCTTGCACACGCTTTCCTTGCGTGTAAACAACGCATGCTGCTGATGTAGAACACAAGCACGCTGCGCTTCGTTCACGTTTAGAGGAAAGTGTGTGCATGCATCGTGATACTCTCCAAAATGCCACTAGGCTGACGCAGGGAAGAAGAATTGTTGAATAAAGTTGTTTTTGTTTTTTTGCACAAAAAGTATTCTCATAGCTTTGTAAAATTATGATTGAGCCACTGATGTCACATNGATGCTTGCACACGCTTTCCTTGCGTGTAAACAACGCATGCTGCTGATGTAGAACACAAGCACGCTGCGCTTCGTTCACGTTTAGAGGAAAGTGTGTGTATGCATCGTGATACTCTCCAAAATGCCACTAGGCTGACGTAGGGAAGAAGAATTGTTGAATAAAGTTGTTTTTGTTTTTTTGCACAAAAAGTATTCTCATAGCTTTGTAAAATTATGATTGAGCCACTGATGTCACATGGACTATTTTGTCGATGTTCTTGGTATCTTTCTGGGCCTTGAATATGGAAGGACCCTTACTATCTATAGAGTGTCAGAGAGCTCTTGGATTTCATCGAAAATGTCTTAATTTCTGTTCAAAGATGAAGAAGAGTAATTAATGACAGAATTTTCATTTTTGGGTGAACTATCCCCTTTAGAAAAAAGTTATATGGCTGTCATAACAACTTTTCATAACTTTGAAATATTATTCCATTATTTAACTTAGTTATTGACTTTATCTCAGATGTTTCAACTAAAGGCCTAATTAACTGGATTTCTACAGTTTGCTGGCACAAAACTCACCACTACAGTTGTACAATGTTGGTTTCCAGGGTGTTGATAAAGAATTACTAACTCAATTTCTTTGATGTTCTGATTTATAAATTTGAATCTCTCCTTCTGTGGAAGCCAATTTCTGCCACTGAATAAAAAATAACAAAGGTAATTGCGACTTTTTATCTCAATATCTCACAGTTATCTCAATTTTATTAGAACTGTGTGATATAAACTTGCAATTCTTTTTTTTTTCTCGGAATTGCGAGATATAAAGAGAGAAAAGTTGTGAGTTTATAACATGCAATTCTGGCTTAATTTCTCAGTATTGTGAGTTTATATTATGCAATTCTGACTTTATAACTCAAAATTGTGAGTTTAAAGGGGTCATCGAATGCCCAGTTAATATGCTTCTTTAGGGTCTTAATGCAAAGTCTATAATATATTTTGGTTAAAAATTCTCAATGGTTGTGTAAAACAACACCCTTTTTACCTTGTCAAAATCAGCTCTGCAAAAATCATCCCATTCTAAGGGGTTGTTTCTTTAAATGCAAATGAGCTGTGCTTGCTCCGCCCCTCTCTTCTCTCTGTGGAGTGACGAGCCTGTTTACTTCAGCTGCGTTTAGCCACTAAACTTCCTAACTACCACGTTATAAGGAAAGGCGATCGCAAAGATCCATAAAATAACCCTTATACTCACTTCTGCTGTAAGTGAAGCTGGATCACGAATGATTCGCGCAAACATAGACGGATATATGTAGATCGGGAGGCACATTCCATTCACAAAGAAATGTAATCCACTGCTTCTTCAGCGGCTCAGATGTCGGGAGTAACACCTTAATCGCTCAGTCTGAGATATTGTTGTCTAACTTACATCCCTGCTCTGGAATCGAAACAATGGAGGTTACTGGACTGTGACAGTTGATCTGAGGTAAGATGCTCATGTCAATCTTGGGAGCGGCCTCTGTCAGTGTGACGACACTTTTTATCATTTTAGGGTAGATTGGTACATACACTTCCAACACACATTAATGTTCAAACAACATGAAAAAGTGAACTTTGCATCCGATGACCCCTTTAAATCTCACAATTCTGGGAAAAAAAAAAAAAACGCCAGAATTGTGATGAAATCTTTCGTGAGTCAATTGTTGACACACACTACCATTCAAAGGTTTGGGGTCGGTACGATTTTTATTTAAAGCTGCATTCCCTTAGCCCATTTCACAACAGTATGCTTAATATTTTTTATAATTTGAGTGGTTTGGGTCATTTAGCTTTTTTTTTTAGCTTTTTTAACCCAGCCAGTTGGGTTAAATCTTTGACCCAACATGCTGGGTTGTTTTAATTAACTCAAATATTTAATTATAATTACTATTGCTGGCTTAAAATGAACCAAAAAAAGGTTGGAAATTAAAAAGCAGACACATAATTACTAGAGGCAACAGTAATAATCAAAACGTGAACATTAATAAGTGTAAACACCCATGGACAAAAATACAAGACAAATTGAATTATGCAGCATAGTTCTTCAACTTTGCATATATTTTAGAAATAAAAATCTAACATTTAAAAACAATATTTTAAGTCAAATGTATTAAACGTTTCTCTGTTATGCTTTTTATCCGAAATAGTACCGATTCTCGTGCCGGTGTGTCGCTGAAATCTGAGCCGGCGATGGGCTGCTATTCACCTTGGAAACTGCTAACTTCAGACCGTAGCTGAAAGATAACATGACTGACTTCATAACCTGTCAATGAACAAAGAAAGTTGTGAGAATATATTTTAAAATCTGAATACATTAGAAGCAGTATTATAACGAATAAAATCATTTTATGTTATGCAAGGCATTTCCATCATGCGAAACGACCATTGCTGACGCATTTAGCTGACTGACATTTCGTCTGTATGTTGCATTGCGTAAAATAAAATCATTTACAGCACAATAAAGACTTTATAGATGAAATTAAACATACAAACCTTAAAGAAGTCCACTTCCAAAACAAAGATTCACATATAATGTACTCACCCCCTTGTCATACATAATTTCTTTGCGACTGAAGAAAGAAAGTCATGAACATCTTGGATGACAAAGGGGTGAGTAAATTATTTGTAAATTGTTGTTCTGGAAGTGGGCTTCTCCTTTAATTTCACAGAAGAAGTCCATTGAATCGGCGGCACTGAGGACTCGCTCTCTCCTGAGGAGAATAAAAAGCCTGCGCTCCGACTGTAACCCAACAGCTGGGTTAAAGTGCCTGCGCTGGGTTATTTTGTCAGAGGGAGGGGAGGGGTGTATAGTTTCAGCGGTCAGTGAGATTGACCCAGCAGCTGGGTTACACAAAAAAACTACCCAACACTGAAAAAATAACCCAACATAATGACCCAACAGGCATACCTCAGCAATTGGGTTAAAAAAAATAACCCAGCGTTTTGTAGAGTGTAGCCTGTTCTTACAACAGCTGGAATAATTCAACTTCTAAAAACGCAATGTTGATGTTAACATTAACAATTTGAGAACAAAGCCATAATAATAATTTGCACAGTTTGACGTGATCTGAGTTAATGATTCAATTCAGCTAATCACCATTGCTAGTGCGATTTATTGTTAAAAAAAAAAAGATAAATTTAGTTGGTCAGAACAAAACTGGCATACATGTTACTTGTTCAAACGGTTCACGTGTCGATCGATCTAATGAGGCAGTACAGTGATCTGTCTCAACACATTTAGGAGCCACAAAATGGTATTTATTGTTTGAATTTCTTTAAAAAATGACAGCACTTTAAAGCTGAGACTTTGTTTCATACCAGAAGTAACCTGCTTGGTCTTGTCTGTTGGCGTGTTGTCAGTTTCCTCTTTGATTCGCAATGTATTTTTCACTGCTGAGAACATGATGTGTAGTGTGAGAGCAGCACTGTTTGTCGGACATAGCAACAGTAACTAAGTAGGACGGGTTTTTGCAATCAGTCAATTGAAGGTTTCAAACAGAGATGGCGACAAAGAGGCAAAACTTGCATAACGCAGCCTTAAAAGAAAAAGATACTTCTGTTCAGAAAGAATGCATTAAATTGATAATGTTACGAAAGATTTCTATTTAAAAATAAATTTATACAGTTGTAATTATATTTCACAATATGACTATTTACTGTATTTTTAAGTGTAAGAGACTTACACTTTGAAAATTATTCAAGCCGTGTAAATAAGAGACTTGTAAAAAAATAAAGTAGGCTATTCTTACCAACAAATCTTTGAATGGCGCAGTATAAAGAGAACTATAATTTGAATATAAATAATTTGCTGAAAGAGTTTAATGAGAAATTCTTGAGCTCATATCTGTTTTGATTGCAGACTTCACGTGGAGACACGTGAGACTACTGGGGTTTTTTTCTCCTGAGAAGCAGCAGACTTATGCAAAAGTCTCAGTTTGAGCTCCATTTAATCTCATTTCTGCGCCTTCATGCTGACACATGCTGCGACTTTCGGCTACCACAGGCAGAGAAGATGACATCTAGACAAGCATGGTTGATTTGTTTTCTTTCTTTTATTTGAGATGGTACATTATTATGGATCACAGAAACAGTGAATTCTCATTTTTACACCTGATAGGAAACAGGGCACATAAACAGAAGATGAGCAGAGAGGAAAGAACCGGCACAGTAAAACAGGTCCGAAAAGTGACCCAGAGGGCAGTGGTCGAGGAAGGGTTCAGGTGTGTGTGTGGAGGAGGTTTATTAAAGGCAAGTCCAACATGGCACAGAGAGACATGCTCGAACCACAGCACACACTCCACATGTCCACTCAACCAGTCACCGAATGGCAAGTATTTCAAGTATAATGACTATTTAAAACTTAATCTTGTGTGCTATTTAAGTATTTTCCCACTTCAGTTCTTTAATGTTTATGAAATGTCACACGAAGCGTTGAGCATGACTGAGCTCTCATGCTCTGATTGGCCGGCTGCATGAATCTGGGCTATGATGGACACAATCATCATTCAGCACCAACACTGAGGCAAATAATCAGGCCAAGGCGGAATCAGCACACGTTTCTGCATTGGATCGGAGGTAAAACCATGGTAATATGTATACGGTTGGGATCAAGCTACACCAATCACTTCTATTCAGTCATGATTCTTTGTTGATTAGTTGATTCAGCTGTTGAAGCATACAAAGCTCATATGTGACCGTAGACCACAAAACCATTTGTAGCAGTAGCCAACAATACATTGTACGGGACAAAATGATTGATTTTTCTTTTATGCCAAAAATCATAAGATGTTTCGTAAATTTCCTACCGTAAATATATCACAACTTAATTTTTGATTAGTAATATGCATTGCTGAGAACTTCATTTGGACAACTTTAAAGGCGATTTTCTCAATATTTTGATTTTTTTTTTTTTTGCACCCTCAGATTCCAGATTTTCAAATAGTTGTATTTCAGCCAAATATTGTCCTGTCCTAACAAACCATACATCAATGGAAAGCTTGTTTATTTAGCTTTCATATGATGTATAAATGTCAATTTAAAAAATGGACCTCTGTGACTGGTTTTGTGGTCTATGGTCACATAAATTCAAACTCTGGCCTGCATATTTGTATAGTGAAAAGATGTTTCACCCAAAACTTTTTGTTTCACTTGTTTTGTGCATCGTTTTGGATAAAACGGTCTGCTACATCACAAAACTGCCTTCTTAATCGGTATTTTTAACTTGTTTACAGTCCAAATATCTAAGAATTCTTAAATCAAGATACATTTACTTGAGAAGCAAAGTTAGTCAAGGTATGAAGTCTTGTTTTCGGAGATATTTATCAGAATTAGGAGGTAAGGGGTAAGAAATGAGGTAAGAAAAATGAAATTCAAAGTGACGTTCTTAGCTTTTTTAAAGCATGTTTCAAGCATAAAGTCACTTAAGGGGGACATCGGATGCCCAAGTTGGTATGATTCTTTAGCAACATAGTTTGGTTGAAATTTCTCAATGGTCATGTAAAAACACTCTTTTTACCTTGTCAAGAACAGCTCTGTTCACAGCGAACTGTTTTGGTGCATGTCTCTTTAAATGTTAATGAGCTTTGCTCACTCCGCCCCTCTCTTCCATTTTTTTTGAGTATTCGTTGGCGTGTTAGCAACAAAAACAAAACTAATCCACTGCGTCCTCAGTTCCTCGATGTCAGGAAAAAATGAAGACTCTTATGTTCACTTTTACATTCAAATACAAAACACCTGCATTGCTTAAAGAGGTCACTGAAGATGCAGTGGATTAAGTTTGTTTGTGAAGGGAATGCGCCTCCAGATCTACATAAATGCGTCTATGTTCACGCAAATCATTCGTGATCCAGCTTCACCTACAGCAGAAGTGAGTATAAGGTTTTTTTTTATGAACCCCTGCAATCACCTTTCCTAATAACATGCTAGTTAGCAAGTTTAGTGGCTAAACGCTGCTAAACGCAGCTAAAGTAAACAGGCTCGTCACTCAGAAAGAAGAGGGGCGGGGCGAGCAGAGCTCATTAACATTTCAAGCAGCCTCGACCAGAACAGGATGATTTTTACAGAGCTGATTTGGAGTTGGAATGACACTCACCTTTAAATTAAATATATTTCAACGGTAAATATGTTCCTGTTTTAGCTGAATATGCAGAGACAACTATACATAAGCAGTTTGCAGACTGGCACAAAAAAAGTCATTCAAATCACTGAACTTTTCGTGGACTTTCAGTTTCACCGTCCAATAGCTGTGAGTCTTCAGGCAACCTGTTTGAAAGTAATTTACACTAGCGGTGTGCAAACACGACTGCGTTTTAATACACAAACACGTTCCAATTCTCCAGAAATCAGCAGCTGCGGATTCCATTCGGGCCTGCAATGCTTAAGCAGACTAGAGTGCTCGGTGTTGATAGTTTCATTAAAATTAACTGCAAAACAAGACAAAGGAAATCCGTCAAGCCATTATTAAAAGTGAAAATACAGCGCTGTGAAAAAAAAAAAACTTAAGTGCGCTCCATAAAAGAAGATTAAATACAGACTATTTTGGGCATCTTCATTAGAAAAACATTAGCAGTGATGATTATTTTCATGCAATTGATGGTGCATTGTGGGGTGACAAACAGTGGCACACAGTCCAGTGGGCTCACAATGCAGAGCCAGAGGAGAGAGAGAGAGAGAGAGAGAGAGAGGGCACGAATCAACATCAGTACAACTGAAATGAGTTTCAGTACGGGTGCCTGCAGCCGCCAAATAAATCAGTGTCCGCATACTATAATAATAAAGCTATGAGCCTACAGGGTAAACTCCTCTCTCTCTCTTTCAAGCAATCTTCCCGCTCCTCTCTTTCTCTCTCCATCACGCTCGCAGCTCTCTCGCCGGGGTGCTTTTTTCTCTAACCCGTACTCTCGCTCTCTCTCCTCCACTTTCTCCATCCCTTTATCCCTTATTGTGTGTTTATCTCTTTTCCTGTCCCTTGCTCCCTGCAATCTAGCGCTCGGCGCAGAGGCTTCGCCGTGGCAGGTTTCTCTTGTGTACACAGACCCAGATGGGCGCCGAGGAAATGTTAGACTCATATTAAGCAAATCTGCGTACGGGCCAAGTCGTGGTTGTAATGCGGCACACGCAAGCAAACAGCGAAATTGTTATGGTTAATTTAGTGAGGCATCCGGCTCTCTAGCTTTGTTCCAGAACTGGGCTTGTTTTGAACGCTGGTTCACGACATGGGTGTTCCCAGGTGGCTAAGCTCACTTAACTATGCACGATCCCCTTAACCATGATTTTATTGTAGTAAAAGTGTAGTAAACATGTTTTTGTGGCATATTGATTACCGTTTGTATAACCACAGTTTTAGTACAAATAGCATGGTACTTAGTGTAATAAAACCATGGTTAATGTGTTAATGTGTTTTTTGGGTTTTATTTGTTGTAAAACCATGGTTAATTGTTGTAAGGGTCATGCTGGTTAACCAACTTTATTAGTTTATACTTATGCAGTGTTGCTCAAGTAAATTTATTTACATATATTTTACTGAAAAGCAAATAGAACTTCTTGTTTACACTATACGAACAATAATTGTGGAGAATAAAAACTGTATTGTGTTCCAGTTATAAATAACATGATAACCTGAAAAACAGCATGGCAGAAAATATTAAGACTTTTTTAGAGAATACAAGTGTGTAACTTAAGGTAAATTTGTTTTGTTTTAAGGATTTTTATATATTTTTACTGACAAACAAGTCAGAATAATTAAAAAAAAAAAAAAAAGTTAAAGTAATTTTTCCAGCATGTGCACAATAATTTGGTAGTATTTATTTTAAAATATATAAAAATCCTTAAAACAAGGTACAATTACTTGAAATTACTTACTTTTTTTGAGAATTGTAGTGTATGTTTTTTTTTGTTTGTTTGTTTTTCAAGCATAAATGAGTTATTGAATTGCCAATTTCACTTATTTTTGAAGACAAAATACACTCAAATTACATTCAAGTTTTAATAATGTATGCAGTGTTGCTCAAGTAAATTTATGTTAAGATTTTTAAGCATATTTTACTGAAAGGCAAGTAAATGAAATACTTTTTTTTACAGGAATATGCACAATAATTGTGAGGGAATAAAAATGTTATTGTTTTCCAGTTAAAATATGTAGAATAATTGAAACAAGATAACTCGAAAAACAGCAAATATTAAGACTTTTGTGTGTGTGTGTGTGTGTGACTTCAGGTAAATTTATTTTGTTTTAAAGATGTTTAGATATTTTTACTGACAAACAAGTCAGAAAGACTAAGTAAAAACTTCCCAGCATATGCAAAATAATAATTTGATAGTAATGTATTTTTTTATATATTTTTTTACAGTTAAAATATATAAAAATCCTTAAAACTAGATAAAATGACTTAAAAAGCAACACACCCTTTTTTGAGAATTGGAGTGTATTTTATCTTACTGGCATTTTTTAAGCATTAATGAGTTATTGAACTGGCAGTTTCACTTATTGTTTTTTAAGACAAAATACACTCATATTACATTCAAGTTTTAATAACCTGTGCAATGTTGCACAAGTAAATTTATTTTAAGAATTTTACATATTTTACTGAAAAAAATGCTTTTTACAGCATATGCACAATAATTGTGGAGAATTAAAATTGTATTGTTTGATTAAGACTAAACTGTGTTTTGACTTCAGGTACATTTATCTAGTTTTAAGGATTTTTATATATTTTTTTACTAAAAAATAAAAAAACTAATTAATTTTTTTTTACAGCATATGCACAATAATTTTGTAGATTTATTATTATTATTATTATTATTAACATTATTATTATGTTTGTTTTGTGCTCCAGTTAAAATATCTAAAAAAAAAAAACAAGATTAAATTACTTGAGAAACACTGCGTAAGATATTATATAATACAAGCACATTTTTTTAACACATAAATGATTTAAAACTCTTTAATACGCATTAACAATACATTCGCTTAAGTTTTAATGTCTTATGTAGTGATACTCAAGTAAATTAGTTTTGTTTTTCAAGAATTTTTAAATCTTTTTTTTGTGCTCCAGTTAAAAATCCCTGAAACAAGATCAAATGACTTAAGAAACAACACCGCATAAGATACTAGAGTATGTTTTCTAATAATACAAGTGTATTTTGTCTTACAGCACTAGCAGATTTTTTACACATAAATGATTTAAAACTTTTTAATACTCATTAAAAATACATTCGCTTAAGTTATAATGTCTAATGTAGTGTTGCTGATGTAAATTGATCTTGTTTAAAGGATTTTTAAATACTTTTAGGGATAGCTAATAAAGACTTTAAAAACGTACTAAGAAGTCATTTTTGCAGCGTTTGCACAATAATTTGGTAGATTTTTTTTTTTTTTGTCTTGTTCTCAAGTTAAAATATGTAAACATCCTTGAAACAAGATAAATTTACTCGAGAACCAACGCTAGGTAAGGTATTAGGATATGTTTTCAGATAAAACAAATATATTGTGCCTTAAAAGCACTAGCAAATTGTGTGTTTAGGGATAAGCAAGTTAAAAAAGGCAATTAACAAATCATTTTTTGAACTATTTTATCAGTTCTTAACAGGGTTTAATTAAA
The DNA here is from genome assembly GCA_019740295.1 of Labeo calbasu. Classification (NCBI taxonomy): domain Eukaryota; kingdom Metazoa; phylum Chordata; class Actinopteri; order Cypriniformes; family Cyprinidae; genus Labeo; species Labeo calbasu. The sequence continues at coordinate 13,015 of JAHKKF010537529.1, forward strand.
ACATCATTTATAATCCAGCCACATCCTGGAAAAGTGTACTTTAAAAATTGTGACCAAAACAAGGTACTGTGTCTACATATCAGTAGCCTTACAACGCCAAGTAGGTTTTGGAACAGAGCTAGCGCTTTTGTCCCTGCCTCTTGAAACTTTTCTGCAATGTGCATTTATTTAACGCATGGCTTATTTGTTTATTTTTTCTGAAATATTGTAATGTGAATCACTGACACCCGTGCCTTTGCTCTCCTCCTCCGATGTCACTCATTCTCTGCCTCCCTCTGTTATGGCTGGGCGGACGACACTGGCCCCCGATAACAATTAAAAAATAACAACAGCCATCATAAAGGCCGCCCGCTATTTCGACAGGCGCATCAATCCAGAGGCGCTCTCGTTTCTTCTCTTAATTAACCCTACTGATTGAGCGGGCGCGCTGCGTGGCTCGCTGACCTTGCCACGGAGGAGAAAACGTTGAGGAGCACGACGTCTGTTCAATCAGAGCGCGCCCCTCTATGTTCCTCCGCATAATAGATCAGTTCACAATCTGATTGTTAAGTCATGTCGGTGTAATCGAAGGTGCTTCTTGAGAATGCCAGATGAGATATGAGCACTTTAGCTAAGCTTTCATTTCTTCCAGAGAAGAGGAGGAGGAGGAGGGAGGCGAATGTGTTCAGTAGCCCTCATGCTCTAAAAACCCATCTGGAGGGAAGTAGACGGAGGCTCCGTATGAATAAAGTATATGCATGCTTCCCTGCAGCTAGCAACGGTACACTGTTCAAATGTTTGTGGACAGTAAGATTTTTTGGTAA